>CAJQUW010003162.1:0-67500 GCA_907163375.1 Prostheceraeus crozeri
AAAGAAAAAAGTATAAAATTAATTGAATTAAAAGAAAATGTGTAATAAAATAATTAGATAGAGAATGGTGTTAGAAAAATAAATTATTAAAAAAGTAAAATGAAAAATGGAAAATAAATTTAAATAGGTAAAATAAATAAAATAATATGTATTTAAAAAAGTATTTGAAATGTAGAAAATAGTGAAATTTAAAATTCAGATAAAATATAAATAGAGATGCATTAAGTTCTATTAAAATAAGAGAAAAATAATTAATAAAATAATTATAGATAATAAATAAACTAATATAATAATATAATTAAAGAAATAATGAGGTATAAAAAAAAGAAGAAATAAAAAAAAAAATAAAATGCAATTTTTTTAAAGAAATTTAGATAAAAATTTAAAATATAATAATGATATCGTAATGCAAAAAAAAAAATAAAATAAAAAAGATATAAAAAAAAAAAGAATAAATTGCATTGATAATAAAAGAAAGAATGTAAAGTAAAAAAGAAAAAAAAATGCATATAGTAAGAAAAAAAGGCTAAAAAAAAAAGAAAAAGGATAGGATAAAAATAAAAAGATATTAGATAGGTGATAAAAAAAAATCAATACAAAAAAAGAAAATTTTTTTTTTTAAAAAAATTAGGAGAATTAAAAAGAAAAAAAAAAAATTTTAATTTTTAAAAATTAATTAAATAACTAAAATAATTAATAAAATATAATGACTGTTAAAAAAATAATGCATTGAAAAAGAATTATAATCAATATAGAATTAAATGAAAATTAAGATATTATATTAAAAGACTAAATTGTAGTTACACAAATTATAAAAGTGATTTAAATTAGAAGAGTTAAAAATAAAAGAATAATAAAAATAATAAATGAAATAAAAAAATTTGGAAGAAAGAAAAATGGGTAAAGGAAATATAAAAATTCAAAAGAAGAATGGGACAAGAAAAGGAAATTGGAAAAAATAAAATGGAATAATAAAATTATAAGAAAAATAAAAGTAATAAAAAATAATAATGTTAAAATGAAAAATTAAAAAAAAATATAAGAAAAAAGTATTAGAATAAAATAAAAAAAATGTAAAAAAAATGATGAAAAAATGAAAAAAAAATAAATAAGAAATGCAAAAAATAAAACAAATATTAAAAATACGTAATTATCAAAAAAAAAATAATTAATAATATAAAGAGAAAAAAAAATAAGTAGAATTACAATTTAAAAAAAAATTAAGTATAAAAATGTTAATTAAATTAAAAGAAAAAAATTATAAAAGAATATTATATACAATAGAATATCAATAATAATAAGTGAATATAATTGAATAAAAAAAAAAAAGGGGAAGATAAAAAGAGAAATAGAAATAAAGATAATAAAAAAAAAATAATTAAAATGAGAAAAAAAATATAGAGATGAGCAAATTTAAGTAAAAAAAATAAATAAAAAAATAAATAAAATAAAATAATAAAATATGCAATAAATGAAATAACAGATAAAACTAGAATAAAGATCGAATGAGGCAGTTCGATGACTTGAAATCGCTTAGCCACGCATTCGCGTTGTCAAGTCACTAAATAGTGAGGCATGGTCGAAATGGAGTTGCTTGGGCTTATCATGCACTTCATTAAGTCGCGTTGATATGGAGAGATAGATTGCCATGTATTTGTCTGAGAGATCCAATAAATGATGGAATGACTTAGAAATGCATTGTGGGTGCGCAGAATATGAACGGACAGTGGTGGACCGAATGATACAAGAGAATAACAGGATGTGATACCTCTGACTGTCAAAATAGTGTAATTTAACTTTAATAATTTCAAACATAAAAGATGTATACTACTGATAAAATATCCACTTGACGATTAGCCAATAGGAAGACGGCGCTTTTGAATGCATGGCCAACGCGTTGCTAAAGTTGCATTCGTGTTCTCCATTTCGTTCTAAACTTCCCACTTATTGCATGGAACTAGTTAGTGAGACTAATAGGAACCGCCTGAAAATGATTGTCTTCCAAAAGAGTATTTTCATCAGGAGAATGAGTGTTTCTCCTATTATTTTTCCTAGTTCATCAGTCTAGTCCAAACGCGCTCTACAATTTTATTTTAATAGTCATTGTGTGATCCTTCAGTGGTGATACTTACATATTTTCACACAAGGTGAATATTCATAATTGCTGAGTTTTCATGCTCTTCTCTCAAGCAGCTGCTTGAGTGGATAATATAGGCCTTACTAGCTGTAGCTCTGCATAAATCTTGACTATTTGATTGTGATCACGCTTTGAACTGTCACGATGACATTCAGAATAGTTGCAAGTGTGATTGAGTAGGCCAACAGTATTAGTAGTCATCTTTGTAATATCTTTGTAAATAAAAAATTGTAAGTGGACACATAAGTAACTTGCGGTACCCACGCCTAATGCAAATTAGCATAGAATCTGCAACTATTAAGGCCTATCTTTTATTTAGCCTAATCGAAGTCTATAGGTTTATCACTCGTTACTCATCTGGCATGTACATGATTGCAATTTCCATTTTATAAAATAATAGCGTGCAACCGAGATAGTAAAAAGGATAGAACTTAAAAGCCGGTTATCGAGAATTTTTCGGGATCTGACCGGTGTGGTAATTCCAACCAAAAAAATTACATGGAAATAGACAGTTACCCACAGTGAGGTTATCCGCACGCAACGTTGCGTGGAAATAAGTTGTAGACGCGTTTGTTCCGACGCCAAATTGGTTGGAAAGACCTTAACTAAATACTGATAATTAAGATATATAGTCAATTATGCATATTTTCATGTTTTTGTGATTACCTATTCATTGATAATGGGACTTCAGACTTTTCTATTAAATTTATCTACAGTGTAGTATAAATTGAGTGCTTTGTTAAAGAAAACGATCGTTATTCCAACGTAGCGTGCAAATTCCCTCACTATTGGTAATTGGCTATTTATACTTCATTTAGCGTCGGAAAACACCTGGACGAATCCAATTGTAAAAGTTCATCATAAAGCCATCTGTTTCTTCGAAATATCTGAAAATGAAAAGTCGCTGACATAAGTCATCCGTGTAAGGGTGTTTCCTTAATTTCATAGCAAATTTGGAAGTCCATCGCAGCAAGATTCGACAGGTTGACTTTTTTTGACGAAAATCTCGCACGTTTTGAATTTTAGGATCATGCTCACACAAAAATTTGAATAACAAATAAGAACTGATTGGACAGTGATATTTTTCGTTTGACTTGCAATTTATCGTTGCATGCAATTTCAGTAAATTTAGTATAATAGATCACAATTATCATAGATGACAAAATACTTTGTTCTGGTTGCTTAATGTTTAAAATGTGTTTTCTGTCAATGGCCATCTTTTGCAGCACATTAATAATCTAGTAGCTTAACTTTCTCAGAGTCTAGCGATGTAGGTTTAGTTGGCTAAGAAATTCATAAATTGAAAGAATGATGTAGGCCTGCGTAGGTTCTGTGTTATTGGATTACATTTTCAATTTAGGGATTCCTAGATACTTAAAGGATGCCATCAAATCAGATCATTTAGTAATATTAGGATTATTTCGCAGTCGCCTTTTATTAATTCTTTGGGCCACCGCTAGCTGAGCTCGAAGAATCTGGCCTATCTTCTAGTAAATATTCTATACCTAGGTTCAGGATTCACCAAAAACTAATTGAAATAGTTGGACGACAGCAATCAATTAACTGGAATCATCGTATGTCAGCAATCAACTAATTGGATTTTTTAATCACAATTTGATAAGATTAATTCTTGATTTTAATTTTCGACTTAGATAAAAACATGTGCTACACCTATTTAGGCTGCATAAATTGGCAGATTGTGCAAGTCGTAAACTTGCATACTGCCAATTTGGGCGGTGACTTTCTGCATGAAATACATGTTGCTACATTCTTAGTCGGAGTGACTATTCAAACTAGAGAACAAGAAGTCGCGTGCCTAGATTGACATAAATTTAAGATTTAATGACATAATATAAGATAGGTAGACTAATAATCTTAATCACTGAATGTGTTATGCTTTTCCTATGGTGGTGAGTGTAGGCGGTTTTGCAAGTTAGCATTCAACTAAATAACTTCATTACAGATCAATCAATTGATAGCAATTATTGACAGACTGCAATCAATCAGATGATCTTTGAAGTATATATTTGTGAATTTATTTGCATCAATTGATAAAATGCTTGTAATACAGTGCACGGTTATGAAGCCCATAATCATGTGGCTACATTGCGATGCAAGATAGCGCCACAATGTCGCAATCGATATCACATGTCGCAAGACGAAGGATAATTGAGATGGAGTTCATACGGTACTGGAACACAACCTGGGGTTGGAAAAAAATTATTAGCAATTTAATTGGTCTCATTTTTTTTGCTGAGAATCAATTGACTCAATTGGATCACATGAGCAATCAATTAGTTGACAATAATTGCAATAATTTTTTATCATTGCCAAATCAAGGTATATCTTTCCGCTGTTGACGCACACTTGATTGATTAACACTTAGAACGTTAGTTCCACAGCACACAGGTCTACGAAAGTGCATTAAAACACTATAGAATAGAATTTGCAATCACAAGTATGTATTTTCTGCACCACTATGCTCGTTGAACTAATTTGCATGATAAAACATGAAAATGTTCTCATAGCAATATCAAGCAATGACTGATAATTAACATTTATTATATTTTTATAATAATATATAAGTGCAATATTTTTTGGTTCAAACACTGTCACTCTGACCATCGTGACCTTAATTTGACTTTTATCTAAGAGAAAATACGAAGTATTTATATTTACTAGTTAGAGACTTTTAAATTAAAGTTTAAATGAATTGTGTAGATTATTAACAGCAAGTTTCGCATTAGGCTAACATCAAACATTTCTTCGTTTCAAAAACGAGTATATCTACAGAATATCACATCATCGACTGTGTAGAGCTATTAATTATACATTATAACTTGCAGTAATCGTTCAATAAATCGCTTTTTTGCTTGTGAATAATTGCAATTAATTGGAATAATTGGCAGCTGATCCAATCAATTAATTGAATTGAAGATGGTTTATCAATCAACTAATTGCAATTAATTTCAATAAATTAATTTTCTTTTCCTTGCAGTGGACTACTTTTTGCATTGTTTATTAAGATATCATATTAAGATAATTTCAAAAAAACAGGATAGGTGTCGCAGCTGCAGACTGATGATCAGTTAAACTGTTATGTCGGATTATATGTAGGCCTATGTTTCATCTCTGAAGGTACTAGTGTTCTGATTGCATCCTTGATCGTTGTAGGCTTATGTATGCACGACTAAGGTTAAGTATAGCCTACGCATTACGTAATAATGATGACCAGGTATAACTTCATTGCAGTCTGATAATTCATGCAATATTGTTTTTTAATTAGTTGAAGTAAATTGTGGCCTGTAAGGTCAACGTCTACTCTACCTTACTTGGGGCTCCACTGTGTTGACAGAGTCAGACTTTGATCTGGCTGTGACCATTTGGTCCGGATGCCCGTTCTGACGACTTCCTATGACACTTTCGGTGCTCGATTTCTGGACCGAAAGATCGCTAACCAAGCACCTAGCCTGCACTGTCACGTAGAACACCAATTTCCGATAATAATCCCTGTACTAGTAAGAGAGGATTCTCTTTTAATGACAACATGAGCGGTATTTTGACATAGGAAAGATAAAGTAAAAAGCACAATTATCATTCAATAAATGGACATTGACCGTGCAGTTTCAAACTGCGTGAATATCTAAAGTGTTAATTTATGTACGGTATCCCAAAATACTTCCCACCTGCTTAGTAAATCCTAATTATTAATATGTCCCTAACATGTTTTTATTAGCCATCTTGAGTATTTCATAGCATAATGCATGCAATTTCGAAGCAACAAATGTTAGTCAGAATCTTACCTGCAGTGAAGCATAACATGCGCATATTATTCTGAGATGGAGGGTCACATTTTCTATCGAGCCATGTACTGCAATCTCATACAATGTCTTCAGCTGACTTCAGTGGCTTGACTGATTTCTCTGGTGCAATGATTCATGCTTTAGAACACCTGAACAACATTCATGTAGTCATTCGCTGTTCACTAATTCAGCAATGCATTTGTTCTATCTTCATTCGCTATTTTCATTAACATGCTTAAATTTTCAACACTTATCGATTTTGCAACATATCGATTTTATGCAGCATTCCATCGAAGTGTTTTGTTCTGTGACATCAATAAGGTATAGTCATGTAGACCTCTATGGGTATAGTGTGGTCTTATCTGTCAGATTTTGTAATGACTAATCGGTCTTGTGGCTTGTTGTCACTTCCACACGCATGTCAGATACACTAATTAGAGCCTATCTTTCGAGTGCGGTCGGGGTACAGAGTTCGGATTGATAGATATATGTCATCTTGAGCCGACATGAGACATTTCCAGCATGTATTCATAACGGATACAAATTCAAAGCAGTCATCTGTGAATGTGTTACACAGTGTTGTTATGCAGTATGCAAATCTAACTGTATGGACTCATCAGAAGGAAAGCGTTCAATAAGCCTATTCAATATTTAATTACATTGGACGTGCGCTGTACCGACATGAAACAGCATCTCTCATTAACGCTACATCATCGTACCAGTGAATTGTAACTGAATTGTGGACGATTAGTCATGAAATGCCCAACGAGCTGTACAGAAAATTCTTGATAAGCTGGTGAGCAACTGGTCTTTTATTGCATGAGCCTTAGTGTCTTGTCTGAACCTGAAAGATAATTCATTCACAACGATTAGAATAATTTCATAAATAACGCACGAACGTTCTGAAACATTATAGTAGTCCCTTCTATATAATAAGTAAAAGCAATTTAAATAATTAATTTGATGGTAGTCCCTCTTTCGACGCTAGAGGGACTAGTGTTTGAATATTTGAAAAGTGATTAATATTTCATACTATTTTGGCATGGGATGGTGCAATTTTCATAGATAGAATGGCATTGCTTCATGATGAGAAATGAAGGTGTCAGAACGTACGTGCGTTATTTACGGAATTGCCCATTATCAATTTATGAAGATCAATGACATGTCCAACCATAAAGATGAAATCACAAAATCACCTGTAGAATCGTTCATAGGCATGTTGGAATATCACTCTGCTCAGTATCGTTTGCAATGGATTATGATGATCAATCATGAAAAAATGCAAACAAGAATCATAAGTCTGCAGTCATCTTGAGGCTGATTTACTTTCAATATTCAAATTTCTTCATTGATATGGATATTATTCTATGAAGGGAAAGTAAACTGCATTCTCCTGAAATGCTTCATGCTTAAAATTTTAGCTATTGAATCTAGCTATCTGGCTGACGTTAGGTGTACAAACCCTGATTAACCGGCGATTTTGGGGAATATTGTAAGGTGCTGATGCAGATGTAAACAAAATCAATTTGTCTAGTCTGCAGGGAAGGCAGCAGCATCCTCGTGACGTCAGTTCATTCCTATTCCTTATAGAAGTTCGGAGAAGAGCCAAGTGAGATGATGTATTGTAGTTAAAAAACTATCTTTGTCAATGCGAGTGACTAATGCAAGTGCGCTGTAAACAAGAAATATCCGTTAAAATTAACAGCTAAAATTACTTTCACGGCTGTTTTTACACTCCGAACAGAAAATATCCGTAGAGACGCTCTATCTGATACTAGCGGATTTTAATTGATATCATCAAATTGTGACTCATGATTTTCAAGTTTCTTACGAATATTTTCTGTTAAGTTTATATATTATTAAAATTATTATTATTATAAGTTTATATATATATATATATATATTACTGTAACTGCTGTTTTAGTGGTGTGCAGTTTACAGTGAGACCTACATCAGTAACGCTGTACGGTGCACACCTCCCGTATTTAGTAGATACAAATAATTCATCGCATTATTATTTTTTCTTCATAAAAGATGATTTGATATGGATTGTAGTGCTTTTCATATTAAGTTCGCTTTTATCATGGCTTGTATTAAGTTCTTGAAATGTGTTAATGATCCGATTGAAACAAGCTTAATGTAAAAGGTATTATGCAGGCTTCACGGGGATGCTGCTTCTTCTACTGCTAACTGGTTAGTTTATATACTTCATCAGCGACATCATCAATGATCAAGCGTTGGATCGCAAAGCATCTGCACGCATACTTTCGGCCTAGATAGATTTTGTTACGTTTGGGCATTTTAAATTTGGGCATCTAACATTATAGGAGAGATCAGTCTTTATATGCGCCTCTTACCTCAATTCATTAGTTCTTATACAAGACAGTTTCAAAATGAAGTTTTAACCTAAATCACACTTGTTTACAGTTGGTTCAGAAAACAGAAGCCAAGTTCATTGGAAAGCAAACTGTAGACAAGTGTGATTTAGGTTAAAACTTCATTTCGAAACTGTCTTATGTAACAACTAATGAATTGAGGTAAGAGGCGCATAGAAAGACAAAAGTAATAATCTCTCCTAGAATGTTAGATGCCAAAATTTAAACAAACGTAATAAAATCTATCTAGGCCTAAAGTATGCGTGCAGATGCTTTGCGACATGACTGACGCATTGCTTGTTATTTTAGGTCTACAGAAGCTCTGATTAATCCATACATTGACTTAAATGTTAATCTCATTATAATTTTGCATGCTATTTATAATTGATGCTGGCATAGTAAATACTGCTTAATATAATTTACAGATTTTGTTTCATTTGTGCTTTTATATATAATACATCATGTAATTCCTGCATGGATGCATCCTATACATATCCTTGCTTTTTACGATAGCATGAATCCAGCGTGAAATGTCAATGAAAAATATTTCTTTTTTCAGAGACAATGATTCTCTCATTTCCGGATAAGATTGGGATATCAAACCAAGTAGGCCTATACATGGATTCTGCGTGGAACTGTTTGCAAGTGTGAAGGCAATTACTGCACAAGGAATGGTTAAGTGTTACCGAACTGCTGTCAAACTTTCCAGGTACTGTTATTTTTTATCCCAGGCAGTGGTACGTGGCTATAATTTCATGAAGAATAAACCTATTATTTGACGTTTGACTTTTCTCTTTAAGTAGGATCCGCCCTGTTGCTTGTAAAAACGGGCTTTCATTTAATCTCCAGCTAAAATACAGAGCACTGGAGATTGAATGAAAGCCCGTAAATCAAGCAGCAGGGCGGATTTTTTTTTTGGAACCTCCTTCGGGTACACGAGCTCGTACCGGTTACGTGACGGTAGGAACGACCCGTTTACCGGGCCGAGTTCGTGTAACGAACACGTACCGGAGGCGGGCGATCTAACGGAATGCTGACGAACAGGTCAACAATATTAGGCCTACACATGACATATATTTTCAATATTAAGCAATTCTATCGGCACACATTTTTCTTCTCAAATTGAAACATTTATTGAAGTTTCTAAGTTCCACACCGTGCCCATCAGCAAGTCGACTTTGATCAGTTTGCTCGTGTGTTCGCTAAATTACTTAGCTAGTAATTTGCAAAACTTATGATATTAAATCAGCATGTAGCTTAACCAAACAATTGCATAAGTATCTCGCTCAGTCTGCGTGATCGTATCTCGCTTCTATAACTTTCCGTCACTATATTTAGGAAATTCGCCACGCGCATACTTTCAGCGATGTGTGCGTGGACTTTGTAGTCATGATGATCTGTTAGACTGTCGCTCAATCGCTCGGTATCATATGTCAAATCTGATAGTAATGAAGCATATTCAGAATTGTGAAGAAGACGGAGTCAATTACACTGAACAGAGGAAACTGAATAAACCTTCATTCACAGAAATGACAGACTTTGATTACATCTGTTCTCCTTTTATGCATGTTGATGTTAATGACCAAAGTTTTTAAGCGAATGAGTGTTCTCTTCTTTTATAAAAGTGTCACTCATTATGACCGCTAGACGGAAATCTCGTGTGAAGAGACAGACGAAGAAGGTCATCTCAACAAAAGGGCTTTCAAACCTAAGCTAATAAATGCACTGAACAAGCTACAAGGGATATCTGGTAGCAGACGCGTAGAAAAAGTGGTGCGCGCACCGAAAAAATTTATCCATGATATTTCAAACGCTTTAGGTGCCTGTAGAAAATGCAAAGTGAAGCTTCCTGCAGATTTGATGAGGAAGGTAAAAAAGAATGCGAAGGCCCTTCGAAAGTTAAGTAATCCTCGAGTATCGGTCACGACTAAAAAGAAGACTATACAGCAGCATGGCGATGGCTTGATTGAAACAATTGCAAATCTTATACCAACAGTTGGTCACGTACGTCATTTCAAATCTCTTCGGTTTGTAAAAATCGACTCACTGTTATTACGCAATTCTTCTTTAACCAATCAGCGATTACTATCTATTTAAAACAAAGAATACTATCTATGTGAACAAGTATAAATAGAAGTAAACATGTTTCAAGCGTTCATTTGGACAGCAAAGTGTGTGACTATCGGTGCGATATCTCCTTCATTTTCATTTATCAACTTCTGTAAATTGACATGTCCGTCATTAACATTTTTGATCCTTCGAAACTGGTTTTTGGAAAGCCTCATAAAATAAAGGGAACACATGCAACATACCAATTCCAGTCGCTTACTTATGAGAATCAGCCGTGTATGCTGCAAAGTAAAGTGTTTCAGTCTCAAGGACTGACAAAGTCTATGTACAATGACCAAGTGCAAATGGCAATTCTAGTTTCAAGCATAACGGCATTAACTGTTATTGATGAAATGGCTAAGAAATCTTTGACTTTTCCTGAGGATGCACCGTCATCGTGGAAAGAGCGATTTGATAATGGAGAGGCATACAAGTCTATCTTAAGCGAAAGATTATAACTGAAACCCACACGTAATCTTCTGGTTTTTGATACAGAAAACAAACCATTCGATGGTTCCTTAAATGATGGCATGTACTCAGTTATAGTACATGTTACTGGTATTTATATTGGAAGTCATGGATCGACAGATAAGAATGCATCATTGCAAGTGAGAGTTAAGCAAATTCAGTATGAACCACAATCTCATACGAGTCTATTTGCAAAGCCATCACAGTTAGTCAAATCTACTGCTGGTACCGGAGAAGTTTCGTTTAAACCATTAATTAAGAGACGGAAAGTTGGCAGCAATGAATCTATTGGTCTTGTCACAGAGAACAATCTTGAAAAAGTTGATGAGAACTTTATCAATAAATGTGATTCTTCTCAATTCTTGTGGAAATATTAACTGCACATGCAACGAAACAAAGCAAATGGGAGCTTCGACTTAACAAGTAGTGACCTACTAGAGTGCACGGAGCAAAGACTTAAGACTTTACTGGGTGTTAATTGGCTAGTTCATTTGAGGAACAAACAATAATTGCGCTATCATGTAACTTGTGCAACTGAAAATAAAAATCCATTTTTGCTGAACATGTTGTTTTTTAAGTAATCGATTGGGTTTATGCAGAGATAAATGAATATAAATATCCTTTAAAATTAGACATGGATTTGCGTCTGTTCAATGATAGAACAATGATAGTTGCTGGTCCAAGTCAGTCAGGAAAGAGAACCTTTCTATTAAAGCTGATTGATCTCAAACATGAAATCTTTAGAAAACCGATACAAAGAGTGGTGTGGGCATATGGTCAATTTCAATCGCATTTTCATAATTCTTTGAAAAACAGAGGGATTAAAGTGCATGCTGGAATTCCGTCAACTAGTGATTTAAGACCTTATGATTTATTGATTATGGATGATCTCCTTGGTGCATCAGAAACTAATGCAGAAGTTACAAAAATGTTCACTCAAACAGCACATCACTTACCATGCTTTGTGATTTTTGTTTCACAAAATATATTTCCTCGTGGAAAAGAAGCAAGAACTCGATCTCTTAATACACACTATTTCACACTATTAAAAAATCCAAAGGACAAGAGTCAGGTAGAAATTCTAGCTCGACAAATGTACCCTAAAAAGTCAGCAACAGTTACTGAAATATATGAGGATGCAACGAAGGTGCCTCATGGTTAACATTTCCTTGATTTAACTCAGGAATGTCCAGAGGAATATAGGCTTCGAACAAGCATCACCGATATTCCGGTTATCATATACAAATTTTAAGCAATAGTTTCATTGGCTTGAAGATACTGATCATGTTTCGGTTTCAAAAAATGGTAGCGATTCCACAGGAGGAATATAATTAATTAGTAAGAGACAAGCAAATGGCAACAGAAGTGGAGGATCCGTTAAAGCATGAATTTAGAAATATCGTTCATGATCAAGAACTGAAGGATAAGACAATTTCTGATGAATATACACGAATGATTCATCGTGGAGATGCCTTGGAAAAATTGAAGGCGTTAAAGCATGAAATGCGTAGTAATTTGGTGATAGGTACACCAAAGCAATACCGGGGACGGGTAGATATGCTTTATACGCTAGTTCAATCATCCATGCAATTCAACAAAAAAGGTGAATTGCTTGATAGTAGTGGTCAACCAATATCTGGTAGTCACATCAGTGATCTTCTTCAGTATGCGGTTCGGGATAAGCGACGTAATTTTGAACCCATTGGGTGGAGAGAATTTGTAAAGTTATTACAGGAAGTAAATGTCCCAATGAGTCCATTGAACAAAGAAACTGTCGAAGAAATAATGCATTTTAAGCAACTATCTACCACTGCGCCGAAAGACAACAAAACTAAGAAGTCTGCCACTAGCTCGCCAAGTGGTTCTCCTGCTATAGCTTCATATATTGAAAGTCACAAACGATCTCCTTCTAGATCCCCATCTTCCGGGACTAGGAGAGTCAGAAGATCTCGCATTGATTCGAAAAGATATCCTAGAAGTTCTTATATACGATATTAATGTGGGAGACGTGTTTCGGTGGGTGTTCAGAATCTCCTGATCTCACGGTAGATGTAGATTGTGTTAGCACCTGCTGTGCTTCGAGTCATGATTCCACAAAGCAACCTCCGAGAGATATATTACGATCTCCGTCATCCTGCCAGCCTCGGGTCAATAGATGCTCTCTCTCTGCTGCTGCTGGAATCGGAAAGAAAGAAGCAAAAAAGTTCCTAAAAGCTCAGCCGACGTACACACTACATAGAGACGCAAGAGTTACACGTTATAAAACGCGAAAATGCAGAGTAAGCAACATAGATTCTCAGTGGCAGGCTGACTTAATGAACATGCAAGTTAATGCAAAATACAATAATGGATATCGCTATGCTCTCACCGTTATAGATATTTTATCAAGATATGGATGGGTCAGACTTTTGAAGTCGAAACAGGGGGCTGAAGTAGCTGAAGCCTTTCGAAGCATATTCAACGAAGGTCGAATACCAGCTCAATGTGACATGGGCACAGATTTTTTTAATCGTTCAGTAAAATCCTTATTTCATGCTTCACATGTGGAACTATTCAACATCAAAAGTGCATACAAAGCTGCTATTGTAGAGCGTTGGAACCGCACTCTGAAAACAAAACTATGGAAGTACAGTACTGTGCAGAAAGATTGCCCTTCCGTGCATATTACGAGATACTCAGGAATTTTCATCTCAATGATGGTATACATGATGGTACAAATTCATCTAAATATTTGGAAAGTAAATGTTATCAAACAACAATTTTGTCATATTGGCTTCTGCAAATAAATATCTGAATGTGTTTCTTGTTAATTGTGTTCATTGAAGCTATCAAAACATAGAACATGTGTATAGTAATCAACTAATAATTTACTTAAAAAACAGATCGTGCTAATCAGAAAGCGAACTTCAAGAAGTCAATGGGCCACTTGTAGCCTTGATGCATTCTGCTAATCTTCGAGGAATCGATTTAATAAGTTTCCTGCAAGCATCAGCCATTTCATTGTTTGGTATCAATATGTCCAGGCATTGCTCGATAATGCCTTGTTTTGTCTTCGACTCATGTATATCAATTCTTTGTTTGAAGATGTGCGGCAGGTTCTCTGTAACGTTTAGGTCAGGACTGTTTCCTGGCTATTCCAACACCATTCTCTTGAAAGAATTCCTTACAAATAATGTCAGGATGACTGGGTGGCACGTTCATGATTGCTTTATTGATTGTTATAGCGGTTGTCGCTGATTGGTTGTAGCCAACTTGTTTGGCCATGATGCAACTGCCAAACGACCAGCAGTTCAACAAGCCCAAGAAATCACCGAATGAAAAGTTTTCAAAGAAGAATTTTGACCTTTAAATAGATTGTGCCGATCTACTTCTTCTGACCCGCATGTTTTCATGAATGGGAATTTTCCTAATATTTAAGCATTTTTACCAGTAGGCCTATCACAAATGCATTCTCACTTTCTTTATTTCATGATGTCCACACATGTGTATCTTCTTACATGAAAAGCATCAACAGAAAGAGTTTATGATGAAATTTGCAACCATGGTTACTGAATTCCATTAAATAACACAAAGACTTCTTAGATATGCACTAGAGACGTCTTTATAGAATTTTCGTGGGTGGGGCAATCATTCTGCACAATACTGTATTTTACAGCATACAATACATATCGTTGGATCGATGTAATTCAGGATGTGGTGTTTGCTTACAACCACAAAAAGCATAGAACGATAAACAGAGCACCTGCGAGTGTGACAAAAAACAATGCAATGGTTGTTTGGGCTCATTTGTACGGGAAGTCCGATTCTTCCGATAGAGTAAATGATGTTCATGTCAACGATGTTGTACGCATTTCCAAAGTAAAAGCAATTTCTGAAAAAGGGTATCTTCCACGCTGGTCAGAAGAGCTGTTTATTGTCACAGACGTTAATCAAGATTACAACCCGACAACATATAGGATCGAAGATTTATCGGGATCAACCATAGAGGGCAGCTTCCATAGAGAAGAAATTCAACCGGTCATAATTCCTGATAACACATTCATAATCGAAAAGATATTAAAAACAAGAAGGATGAATTCTCAAAAGTGGTATTTTGTCAAGTGGCTGGGATATCCAAATGAAGCAAATTCATGGGTTCATGAAAGTGATATGAAGAGTTTGACAACACGATTTTAAGCAATGCAATTCCAACAGGGGCTTGTACATATAAAAAATGTTTGGATTTTATTCATCCCCTCAATCATATAGTCCCTATTTTACCGGATCAAGACGGCAATATGGGGGTGGAATCTTTGGATCACTCGCAAGAGCATTATTACCAAAAGTGAAGGATTTTGGCAAAGCTGCAGCCAAAAGAGCTTTTAGTACGGCTGTGAATGTTGCGAACGATGTTATTAGTGAACAAAGTGTGGGAGATAGTCTCAGATCAAGAGGAGGGGACTTTGCAAAGCAGACAGTTAGTGATGGTTTGTCACGCATTTCCAATGGAAGAACATCCAAAAAGCGGTCTCAAATGTTATTGGGAACACCCACTTCAACACCATCTAAAAGGCTGCGACAGGGGTTTAGGCAAGGAAGAAAAAAGAAGAAAAATAATGCACGCGCAAGGGTTCTATTTTAATCATGGAATGTGCAAATTCGGGTCTCCTGATATTCGACCGACCACCATCTCAGACAGATGTCAGATCGTCGAATGATGAAAGATATTACCCCATTTCCAGTATCAGTGCTGGGCAACCGATTGAATTTTTTGTTCCCGGGAGTGTGGAGGAATACATTGAATGTGATTACATTTTTCTAGAAATTGCTGTGCAGATTACCAAAAAGGATGGTTCAGTCATTGATGTGTCAAAAGACAAATGTGGCTTTGTGAATTTGCCAATTTCGTCTATATTCTCAGATGTAGCGTTGACCATACAAGAAAAGCAGATTGAGGGAGGCGACGGCATGTATCCCTATAAGTGTTATTTTCCTACTTTGATGCAATCTACCCCACAAGCGCAAATCACTCATATGAAAGCTATGGGATTGGATTAAAGATGAAGCAGAAAAGATGGATGATGACTCTAACAAGGGCTTTATTAAGAGAATGGCTTGGACAGATAAATCACAGCAAAAAGCCTTTATTGGACCTGTATCATGTGATTTCTTCAAACAGTCCAAATATCTTTTATCACAAACCGATATACGCATAGAATTTCGACTAGCCGAACCTGAGTTTGCAATGCTATGCTTTGGAGCAGGGGATTATAAGTTTGACATAATTAGCGCAGTATTGCAGGTCCGACGCATCACTGTATCGCCCAATGTCATAAATGAACATTCACTGGGACTTAAAGAACGCAATGCCTATTACCCTGTTCTTCACACTGAGATGACAAATTTTACGATCCCAAAGGGACAGTCGAACTTCACTAAAGACGGACTTTATCCCAAGAAAGCTCCTGAATTTATGATGATTGCTTTAGTTGAAAACGAAGCTTTCAACGGAAACAAGGTTAAAAATCCATTCAATTTTCAACATTTCAATCTTTCTCGAATAGGTCTTTTCTCGAATGGCATCTCAATTCCTGGACAACCTGTCACCCCAAATTTTGCACAAAAGTCTTATGAAGTGGACTGATATTATACTATCGCCTGATGGATGCATATCACTACTTCAATACTGATGATTCAAATGGATTGACTGATAAGGAATTTGGTTCCGGATTCACTATTTATGCTTTCGACCTTACACCTGACAAATCTTTGCTAAAGCATTGTCTACACCCGACCAACCTCACTAACTTAATTGCGAATTGATTTCAAGTTTGATGTCCCTTTGCCAACAACTGTCAACGTTTTAGTGCATGTTGTATTCAATTCCGGTATTGAGATTACATTTCTGCGTGACGTTCTTCCTGAATATTTACAATGAGTTCTTTAAGTGACGACGACATAGCGATTACCATCGAGAAATTTGCTCTCCCCTCTACAAAGCATGCCTTTCAAGGAGTATTTCCATTAGATCAACTACCTAAATCAATTCGTCATTATCCTTGCTTAATTGTTATAAATACACAATCCCATAACTTGCCGGGAGAGCACTGGCTGGCGGTATACATTTCTATAGAGAAGCGTGGTGAGATATTCGACTCCTTGGCATTGCCAGTGAGCAATTACTTGAGACGGTGGATGAACTCTCATGCCTTAAAAGGATGGATAAGCAGTCAAAAAGTTCTTCAACATTGGAAGTCAAATTCGTGCGGTGCTTTTGTGATATATTACGTACTTCATCGTCTAAATGGGAAAGAAATGCCCTTTACTTATTGTAAGACTATGAATGATGTTTTAGTAAAATCTTTCTATCATACTTTGCATGAAAAATAAAACAAATTTTTTGCTACATTGAATTTATTTTTACCAAATATACATGGAGGCTATCATAAAGAGCGCAGTGAAAAGAGTGGCAATGTCTAGCGAAATCGCCAGCCGTCCAAACTGATCGTTTGCTTTTCCATTCAACGTAAGCGCCATGAGCAGGACCACAGAATTTCCCTAATATTTCTTTTTGATTTCGCTTATACTCCAAAGCCATCTTGTAGGAATCCTCATGCTGGCGTTCAACCCATGGTTTGATGGGCAGATCCAGAAATGCTATCCGTGGCAATTCTGCTGTTTCCCGTGAGGAGTTATTTGCATATGCTATCGCATTTGGAAATCTGTCTACCCACTAACAGAAATCATTTTTTAAAAGTTCGGGGTTCTTATAGGCAAAGTTCTTAATATAATGTGGATCAATTCCATGTACATGCTGTCGGCTCCATAAATCGACTTCAGATGGGTAATATACAAAAGCATGAAAAACGTCAAGCATTTTCCCACTATTATCACTAGAGATAGCAGCCAACTCCTGCATTGGTGAACCTTCAATGTCGATAAAGATCATACTTATTGAGCACCTCGTTCAAGATATGAGGAATGCAAACTTTCGACTTCACTCCAAGAATGTTTGCGTGACCACTGGGAAAGAGCACCACTTTTATAGGAGACCAATGGCTAAAAATAGCTGCGGGAAAAATTTCTGGTTCGTAAGAGAAAAGGTTATTTACGGGAATTCCATGGAAATTGAATTTTCGATTGTAATGATAGATAAACGTCATCGTATTGATTTTTGGAAAGGAGAGCATGAATGCACCGTCCGTGAAGCTTTCGAAATTTGTCAATAATGTCCTTACGTATAATGTAAATAAGACTTTCATCCACACGACCAACTACTTGAACTTTATTACTAGGAAAAAATAAAACAGTTATATTCATTAGTGATTTCCATTTAACCATATGTGGTCTAGCTTGATAATATATTGCACCTTTCAAATTTTGACAAATCCATTTCAGATCAATCCGAGTGTTTGTCTCCATGGTATACTGTGCATTTACCAGTTTTATTGATTGATCCATTCCTTATGAACCTTTGAATTTCCTTATTGATGCATGAGCAATAAACAAACCACACCTTCCGAGGAATTTTAAAATTATATACTGTTTCTCCCTCCATCCGTTTAAGTACGATTTCGTCGCCCATTATCAACCAGAGGTTAGAACTGATTGGCTGATTCGAATAATTTGAATAAGATATTTGAAGATCAATTATATCTCGCATAGATATTAAGTCGTTAGGATTCAATTGTAGCCTTCTTTTATTCTTTCTGTCATTGAAAGTAAAATGCTCTTCATTATAGGTAATGTAGTAGTTTCTATTTAGACTCCAGTACATTTGAAATGTGCTTAAAGATAACTGCATAAATTTACAAGAATTCACAAATCTACACGCATGCGTAAAGGAAGCAACTTATCTACAAGTCACCAGAAGGAGGCAATGGTCTTTTTTTCTTCGCAGGTGGAGGCACGATTCCACTAAACCCATAGGGCACTGAAAAGTTTTTATCCACCCAGTATCTTTTATCCTCCCACAATGATAGCGAACGCTTTGAAAATGTATGCGTTCGAATCACATGATTTTTTGAAATGATGTTGGTCATTGTCTCCTTAGTTTCTTGACATGAATCGTAAACTTTGCGATAGTCAGCATGTGTCATCTTCAGAACCAAATGTCTTTTAATACCCTTGGCTCGTCGTATAGCATTTCCCTTGTTTCTGTCATCTTCTGTCTCTTCAAACTGCATACTGTACATTTTCGGTCTCAATAATATAAACTCTTTTATTATCTTGCCACTTGCTTCATCTTTAAAACATCCCAGCCTTGGTTTATTTTTTACGGTGTACAGAGGGTGGCTTGGTGGATAATTTGATGAGTCAAAGATGTCGGTTAATTGT
Source organism: Prostheceraeus crozeri (assembly GCA_907163375.1). Lineage (NCBI taxonomy): Eukaryota > Metazoa > Platyhelminthes > Polycladida > Euryleptidae > Prostheceraeus > Prostheceraeus crozeri. The sequence goes on from CAJQUW010003162.1 coordinate 19,209, forward strand.
CGATGAACATCATTCACTGTTGTCCCCTTCGGAGTGTAAATGGCTAAGAAGAGACTGTCGTTATCTCCACCACATAAATGCAGCTTCGCTATTTGAGGACATTGGGTTAAGGTTTCGTAGAATAACTTATACATTATCAATTTACTGTAGTCCAATACTGCTTGACCGATAAAGATTGGCTTGTTAAGACAGACTTTGTACTTGTGCATTTCAACGCCAACTGAATTTTCTTCAAATATAGTATGCTGAACGTAAAGTGGATGACATGCAAGTTTTTGAAATTCGTTTTCATTTACAACGAACCGGCAATCAATTCTTCCCATGACGTTTTCCATACATTTTCCATAAATGGAGTTTGACTTCAGTTTAAAATATTCACGCAGGAAAGAATTTGTGCTGCTCTTTCGCTTTTGTGTGTTGTGTGTAATGTATGGTTCCAACCATTTTGATTTTTTGAATTTCACTCCCCGGTGTGCAGCTTTTATTTTCAGACCCATTTTCAGATAGAACTGGAGAATCGCGAAATGCACAACGTAGTTTTCTTTGTCACACTGATCCATGACCAATTTTTGTTGCGTGGGGAATCTGACAGTTTTCTGAGCTCGATCTTTGCAAATTTTTTCAAACATTGTTTTCATATGTGGACTGAACATGGTCCAGTCAATCGTAGCATGTTGCGGTGCTAACGGAAACTCGACCGTTTTCTCGTGAATGCATGTTGGATAGTGCAAATCCAATTCAAAGACATAGCCCACTTCACCCTCTGGGTCTATTGATATAATATTTTCGGATTTACTGAAATATTCCAATTCTTCTTTATCAATCCATGAGAAGTCTGATTGTGGGAGTGGCATTGACAAGCACAGTCCATAGAGATTTATGAAGTCATAGTACATCAAATGTCTATCGTATTCACTTGCTGTAGACCTAGAGACTTGATGGAAATTGGTAAAAGTTATCCTCCCCTGATACCATTACTAAACATTTCATACATGTGACTATCTGTTAGCAACGACACAGTTTGTCCCGTCATTTTAAAAGCTGAATCATAACTTAGTTGTGGAAGGCTTACATAATGAATTGGGTCTAAGCCATCGTCAGCTTTACAAGTATTTCGAAATAGTTCAAACAAGTATATATCAAGTATGTAAGTATGTAACAAGTATGTAAGTATGTATGCAAGCAAGTATGTATCGAGAATCATGTATTGTATCAAATAGTCTTTCAATGTTCTGCAATTCAGCACCATCCACATCTTTTTAGTGAAGTTGTAATCATTATCAGAGATTTCTTCCCCTGTCAAATCTGATGTAAATTCTTTCTTTTCAGGCAGTTCTGTTTCTTGCAGTTTTGTTTCACTTGTTGCGTATGAATAGGGAAAAATGCCTTTGGTCTTAATAAATTCGTTATCTTGACATTTCATCTTTCTGGCGTGCTTGATCTCTGGCAGCGTCTCAACTAACTTCTGGAGAGATGTGGGTAAAAATTTGAATGAATCAATGAATCGGATTGTCATGCAGATGTCCTTGTTTGTAGCAGTGTTTGTTGCAACTTTTAATCGAGCAGAAAGCGTTCAGTATTTCTCACGTGTGGTAGGTATTATCCATATTTTCCAGTCTTTCATAAACCCAATTGCACGCCTGCAGACAAAGTGACTATCAACGCCACTGAGGTTGTGAGTAACAACTGTGATGACATTTCGTGTCAGCTTCAAGCGAAAGTTACATAATCCACATAGGGCGCCGCGATATTTTCCAGTTATGTGACAATGGTCCCGGACTTTGGAAACCTTTGTTCCTGAGAAGTCTATCTTACATCGAGAACAGTTTGTCTGAGACAGCCATTCATTTGCTTCGGCTACAGATAATGTCATTTTATTTCGTGCGATGTCTTGTCTCGATGCGATGTCTCGGAATACGAAGTTTTGGCTAAATTATCAAGGTGTTCTAAAAATTCAAGCACACAGTCTCTTCCAAACCAGGTAAGTGCCTTTTCTTTATCATTTCTCTCTTGAAAGTGGTCATGCCATACTGTGTAGCATGAAGCAGATATGGGTTGATGAATCCTGTTCTCAGGTTCTATGATGCTTTCAAAGTCAGCGTAGCAAACAAGAATCGGTGATAGCTCACTTTGGAAATTTACGAACTTATACGAGTCTGTCTTAGGCATGATCGGTATTTGCAATTTTCCTTTAGAACAATGATGATAATGCACTTCCAGAAGTTTCTTTGTTGAAAAATGACGAATGCATCGTTCACAAAAAAATCGAGTGTTGAAATTTTGTTTTTCATAATATAATGCACTCAATTTGCGAATGCCACAATAGTGCCAATGTCCATTATTATTTACTAGGAGAAGATTAACGGTTCGTTTTCCAACAAAATATGGATCATTGTACCGTTCACCCAGAAGTTTCTTATCATAAACGTGAATGTTTACTTTTATATCGTTCTGCTTCTCAAATTTACTGATGTCGCTTATCTTCACCGGAAACGTTATGTTTTTAAATTTCAATTCGTTGTAATACTTCTTATATTTACTGAGTCGATGGCGGTTAGCTGCTATTTGATCATAATGAATTATGGAGAGCACTGCATATCGGAAACACTCATTGTCAGTACAATGCACATTGATCACTGAGGAGCTTCGCTTCAAATTCTGTGGAAGCTGATAACAGGAACCACCACTCTGATCCGGAATGACGCATATAGGAAATTCTATTTCAATGACGCTGAAAATCACCCAATTACTACATCGTTGGTTAAAGTTGCCTATATTATCTATTAGTGATGTCATATGCCGATCAAACCAAGTGTCGAAGTCATAAATGAAGTCACTAGGTAGTGATGAGAAATAGAAATCATCTAATTAGTCTTCATCACTATTATCTAAATTTGAGTTGACAAATTGCAGATGAGCTATCATTCTTCCACGGACTCGTGCTCCATCCAATAATGCTGCGAAATGTGTTCGCATTTGTTCGCGATTATCTGTCAAGAAGTCCATGAGATTCACTTGCCAAGAGGTTGGGGTTAGAGAGATATCTCTCGCCATACCTCCGAACGCCGTTCCTGTATCGTTCAGTGTCATGATTTAGTGATTCGACTAGCTGTTTTCAACGGCTTATATACCCCTTGGAGGACTATAAAATCAATCAATCAGTTTCTATGGAGATATTAGTGTTTATGTTATATAACTAAAAAGAACAAAGTATTATTCATCACTAGTAATTAACAGATTGTTTTATTAATTTTAGAATTTTAAGTTAAGTAACAATAATGAGAAGTATTCATCCCAAGATAAACCATTATTTCATTAGATTGCAATTTACTTATGGCCACTCTGAACGCAAAGCCAAAACAAGAAATCCGATGAAAAGTTATAATTCAAAGTGTAAAATTAAGATTTTGCGACTGATATGTGGCCGATATGTTCTACCATGACATGTTGGCACACATCTGCTGGACAAGAAAAAGTGTTATTCATCATGGAGGACTGGCAAGTGGGTTTGGATGTAATTTTTGTTGTGTTTTTGTCGATGCGTATGTGTATGACTGTGTGCTTGATGTTGTTTTTTAGATTGTGTAAGTCTCGTTGGAAAGCCGTCATTTCCATCTTGAAATGGGTGGCATCTGTATAATGTTTTTGTGAGTCTTTCTTATATTTTACCAGTTGTTCTATTGCATCGCTGTGTTCTTGCTGAAGTGCTGTGAGTTGTTGTTGCATGTGTGTTATGGTAGAGGTAGATGTCTCGCCTGTGTTGTGTGGTGTGTTCACTTCAGATTTCTTATTCAGTTCCTCCCTGGCACAGTTCAATTCAACACATACGCTTGATAGGCGTCCTCTAAGAGTGTCATTTTCTAAATTGGATCGTTTCAATTGTTCCTCAAGTGAAGCGACTTTCTTGTATTGGGAAGACAACTCCTCTTCCTTTCGCTGTTGGCTCAGAGCATCCGGAGTACTTGCAATTTGTAGGCGCCGCTCATAATCGTCAATTCTGGCCCTGAGGATATTGATGGTATTGTTGTGGTCCTCCTTCTCTGTCCTCTTTTTCCTTGTCATTCTGCTCCGCTTTCTGAGCAACTTAGCGGTGACGGAAATGGGCGGTTTGATAAGGGGTCGCCTGAAGATACCCATCTTTTGTTTAACAGGTGTTATGTCCAGGTCGACTTCATGTTCAATGACTGGTGTAGTGACTGGAGTCGATCAGGAAGGTTGAGGGATACATGGTTTCTTCGGAGTGCTGGAGAAGGGCATCAAGTTTGAGCTCTCCTGCGTAAGCCGCATGTGACGCGTCCGCTTGAGACTCAAGCATTCTCGCAGGTTCGAGGCTGTCGACACTGACGATAAGGAGGAGACGTCACCTGAAAGACAGGAATATGCAGTTATTAGAGATCATTATTATCTGTTAACTTTTTAACATGTAACATCAGCAGGATTGTTGAATATACTCACTTTGCTTCGGGACTTCGATTGACTTATCCAGAGCCCCATCAGCTTTTCCTGAAGCACGCGTCGATAAGGACGACAAGGAAGAGAGGTCACCTGAAAGACAGGAATGTGCAGTTATTAGAGATTCATAGAGATTCATTATTATGTGACAATGTGTTTAACATATGACATGAGCAGGGCTGGTAAATATACTCACTTTGCATCGGCTTCGGGACTTCCATCGACTTCATCATATGGAGAGTCGCAGCAGTTTTTTCTGAAATATGTAATGCGAAATCTTAAAGCATAACCATGAATGATCACACAATCGTTGATCATGTACTCACCTTGCAATGCAACTAAATTGGTTGGCGCAATTTTGATGGGAGTTGTGGGAGGACTTGGTGGAGGGCGTGGGAGGTTAGCTTGGACAGCAGCCTCGACCTCTAACGTACGCTCATGTGCTGTAAGGAAAATATATTCATGATAACAAAGTTGATGAAACCAAAGTTGCAAAGACTATTTTTATTTTATAGAATAAGATAGCTACTTACTAGGTACACACGGTCGCATGTTTGTTGTTGAACCCATTTCCCCATCACTAGCTCGAGAGAAGAGCATGGTATGAATTGTGTTCTTGTGTTGAGGCCTTGAAATCAAGTTAATGTTATCAGAAGTCATCCTTTCAACACACTGTCTATGTTGAGCCAACCAGGTAGAGGTTGCCACTCTGTGTTACCATCAACTAGGCAGAACCCAAGAACATCTTTCAGGAAAGTACATGTACATCCTTTCTTCTTATGTACTGACATATTGGATCTTCGGATTGCTTGATAGCATGAGGTAGGCTACACCATTCATAAGAAAGCTTTGAGCGAATGTGCAGTGAACGACCCATGGTAGAAAGTTGGATGGAGTTGAGAGAGAGAGAGAGGTGTTGCGATGTAGACGTTAGGAACACGAATGATGGGAACGGTGCATCAGTTTGCCTTGTATATATAATTACAAACAAAGAAGTTATGTAACATCCTGCTCTCAGCGAATCAGAGATGTACCAATTGTTTAACTCATGTTAATCACATTTGCCATAACACTATGAAATTACTTGTTTAAATTATGGCCATGATAGTTGTCATTCCCATGTGATAATCAGCGTGCTACATCAGATGCATTTTCAATAGTTATAATGCTGTACGTGTGTAAACCCGAGAAAAAAAAACTTGTCGACTTTACCAAATATTTGATATTTACTTGGAAAATTTATAAGATTTGAATAGTTAAACAAACGTTTTGGAAATTTAACAAATTTAAGAAATGTGTAACAAATGCCTAACAAATATTTGTTACATTTTGTGTGTAAGTCGACTTAAACGAATTGTTCGAAATTTAGAAAACGTTTATCAAATGCCTGGGTAATATTTGTTTGGTTTTCCATTTGCTAAGTTGAATGAAAGAAAAATCATGCAATAGGCAGGATCGGCTTATGAGTAACTGTCGTAAAAGGCGGTTTTAATTGCATGGTGATTTCAATGTGCAGTTACTTCACTCGTACAATTTTTTGAACTCATGCATATCACAAGGATGATCACCAGCTCTCATAAACTCTGATTACAGTCATCTCTCAATAAAATAGAAATGCAACGTCACAGGAAATACCCACTAATAAAGTCTGCATATCACAGTTTTGCGTCGTTGATAACTGGCTGATTTCTTTGCCATCAAATTCAATTAAATGATTGAAAAATGGAATAATTGTAAGGAAACTGTTGATATTTTTCTATGATGGCACCACCAATTTCTTTCAAATCTTGAAGAGAGTGCATAATGTCATTTCCATGGATATCGACATATGAAACATGTAGGGCCTGAAATGTGCATGTCTACTATTATTTCGAGTATTTTATATATGCCTATTTATATTTGATGAAATGGTGTGCATAAAATAAATATTCAGGTGACTTCATCGCTACTATCTCTCTCTCTTTCTCACTCACTCACTCGTTCTCCTTTTCTTCTTCTTCTACTCATTTTTCATCATCTTTCACATTCAATACATGTACACTGTAGCTACAATAGCAACAACATCAGTCAATACTGACGAACAGGTCAACAATATTAGGCCTACAGATGACATATATTTTCAATATTAAGGGAGCCTAAGCAGTTCTATCGGCACACATTTTGCTTCTCAAATTGAAACATTTATTGAAGTTTCTAAGTTCCACACCGTGCCCATCAGCAAGTCGACTTTGATCAGTTTGCTCGTGTGTTCGCTAAATTACTTAGCTAGTAATTTGCAAAACTTATGATATTAAATCAGCATGCAACTGAACCAAGCAATTGCATAAGCATCTCGCTCAGTCTGCGTAATCATTTCTCACTTCTATGACTTTCCGTCACTATATTAAGTAAATTCGCCACGCGCACGCAGCTGAGGAAGTTCGGTCACATTGTTGGCAGCCTGGTCGTGGCCGCATTCGCGAGCCATGACTGAAGATCAACGATGGACAATATTCTCTCGCTGCGAACTGTTGACACCTGTGACTCAGCGTCCCTGCTTAATAATTATTATCCGCCCCTCACGTGGGACAGAAAGCTGCGCAAGGCGCAGTAGCTTGTGCACTCTTCGTTCTCGTGGTTTATCGAACTCGTGTTTACGTTAACTGCTTATTTTTACAATAGTCAACGCATCAAGAGGATATTTCTACTTACACACCTTTATTTATTCATCGTCGGTTTTCTGATCGTCTACGTTTTTTCATCATCTTGCTTAGCTATCATGCACAACATGGAGCACAATGCGAAAATGAACACTCGCATGCAGTCAGTGAGTTCTTCCACTCAATGAAGCCATCAAGTTCCTTTGATTTTTGCATCAGAATTAAAAATGCACCTCTTGGATCAAACTACAGAAAAAGGGTAAGCTTCTAAATGTTTCTAAATTTATTTTGTCAACTTAGTTTCAGCATTTAACTGCAAGTCTAGGTACATGTATATTTGGAAATCCCGAAAACAAAATCAAAGGAGAGATTTGGTCATGGATTTGGGTTTATTGACCATGAACACGTAGAGACATTTCTATTATTGACTACTGCTGTATCTGCTCTCAATTTTACAAATACTAAAGAGCTACTAGCGTCATACTTAAGTTAATTTACTGATAGCAAAATATCTCAGTTCCTCTTAGTTCCTCTTAGCAGACTTATCACATTTTAGGAGTCCTACCAATACTTTGAATTCATTTGTGTAACGGAAAACCCAAGTAAAGCGATGTGTTTCTTGATAACTATAATATTTATTTGTACATATATATATTATGGCTATCAAGAAACACATCGTTTTACTTGGGTTTTCCGTCACACAAATGATGTCACATGCCCAAGGCTTATTCACTTTGAATTTAATATGAGAATGTGCATGTATATCAGTCTTCACGACGACGTTTCTCGTTGAAAAATCGATCAAAAGTTGATTGTGTCGTCAAAAGAATCATAATCAAATTGGAATATGTTGAAATGGTAATACATTGTTTTTAAATTCGTAATTTCTGTCTGCTTACATTGAAAATAGCACAAACATCTGGTTATGTTGAGACAAAACAGTTGCATGCTAAAAACCTTAGAAACTATGAGCACGAAAGAACTTAATTAGCGCATTAAAACCATTTTAATTTAGCACTTCAACATTTGGATATGTACTATACTTGTGCAATAGTATCAATATTTGGATGATGACAAATAATTGAAAAACATTTTGAAACAGTTGAACATGCTATAAGTCATAAAGTTCTATTTCAGGACTGCAAAAATTTTAGATGGAGAATGTTTTTATCAATGTGGAAAAACTGGTGAGCTATTCGACATCTGCTTAAGTTATGCAATTCAATCTATTTTCTGAAAGATGGATCCATCAAGGAAGCTTGCTTAGTCACTATTTCCATTTTATATATGTTGAATTGAAAACCTGTAGCTACCGCCTATAATATTCAATTAATTTTTTCAGAATTGCCACATTTTAGAAAATGGTATCAATTTGACATTTTGAGTCGTTTAAGAAAAATGATCAAGCACACAAAAGGCATAGATGCTACACGACGGACTGCACGTTGTAGGCTACATGCACACCGTAATAAAGATCAGTTATGCGTTGCAGTCCAACAATAGGTTTAGTTCTGCAAAATCAATAATTTTTCATGCTTTACGATAAATATAAAACAATCAAAGTACAAACTCATTGCTATTCTTTTATTCAATTTGTGTTTACTTATTACAAATTATGCTTCGCACTTTTCAATATCATCGTAGGCCTAGCTATTATGGTCACATGTTAGTTGCAGGCCCACCATGAATTACCTGCAGAGATGCTGTCAGATATAAGCGGTAGACAGGATGACATTACGTGTGTATGTGTTTGCAGATTGTGATTTCAAACAAATTGTTTCAAATATATTAAAATATCAAAATAAAATTACATGTGCGGTATTAAATACCATAATAAAAATTCAAGCATTCCTGAATATCTTCATCGCATGAACGGTTGACAAACAGTCGGTAATAGGCTACATCTCGGTAAGGGTCTGTTTCAATTTGCAGATTGCATTTTTTGTAAAATCAGTTACCGGTACTTGAATATCAAAATAAAATTATTGATAAATACTAAAAGTATTGATTAAAAAAAAATAATTCATAAATTGTTAATGATCACAATTCAACCACTCTTGAATATCTTCATTTGCTATCAAAATTCCTAAGAATATCGCCTCCCACATTGTCAGAGATGAAATGATCCAAAAGCAGTTTTCTTAATAGTCTTTACTGTAACACCTAAAATTGCTATAAATGATTTCTCTTCTAAACTTTGAGTAGGCCTACCCATAGAATGTTAATTAAGATTAGTTAAGTATGATAATTCTAGCTGCTCTACACATCAGCACAAGATTTGTCTTCTTTTTACAGGTGTTGATTGTTCAGGCTGTGCAGACTCGTCTTATCTGTGCATCGATGGCTCAATACCTGACCTACATGTACATTCGGCTGCTTTTCCGTCTTGTCTTGTGAGCTAATTAACCCCGAAAACTACTGGAATTATTCTTTATCCATAAATCTCTCACACTCGCAGCGTCCCGGCGATCATCAGATTCGGACAACCGTGTTGTGGTCCAACCGCGAAGATGTTTTTTTCAGTGACCTCGTATCATCGCTTCAAACTTCATTTGGTAGTGACTGTTTCTCCGTTGAACTGTAAATTTTTCGTGATATCACCTCCATTCTTAAAAATGTAACTGATAGCAGCGCGACGGTGTCTGACTCGAAATGACAGTGTTTCAGATGAAGTGAAATACGTATTCGGGCTGTGGGCATGCTTTCTGGTTGGAGGGATTTTCAAATGAAGAATGATCAAATCCGGATAGAGAAATTCCCTTTATGTTGATAAAAGTGATATTCATAAAAATTATTTGTATCAGATCGTTCGATGTGTGCTACTATATAAACGTTATCCTATATGGTGGTAAAACTTTGTGCATTTTCCAAATACGTATGAAAAATTGTATTTTTGAAGGATATCCATTCCTTCTGCTGTTTACTTTGGGGAGCAGGGCTCAGTTTTTGTAATCTCTATGAATGTTATCGTACAAAGTATAATTTTAGTAAGATCAGTCATTTTATTCTATAGTCATGCAGTTTTATATGCCGTACGGATTTTGAACCATTTTGAGCATGAACAGTTCGAGCAGAGCGTTTTACTAGCTATCCTTTTGCCGAATTATGATTGTTTTGGTTTTCTATTTGATAAATATAAAACATTTCATACAAGAAGATATTTTTCATGAATTCAAATTTGCGAATGTTTCGTAATCACCTATGAAGTAGGATAAAATTTGCTTATTATTTACTAAACATATTACAAGAGTTAAAAATAGTTTGCTAAATGTTTTGTGAAAGTTTTGAAAATTTACAAAATATTTACTAAACATTTCGTAAAAGTTCAGAAAATTTGCCAAATATTTTTTGGAAGTTTGGAAAGTTTGCTAAATACTTAGTAAAAGTTTAGGAAATGTACTAGGTTTGATAAATATTTCTTAAAGATTTCTTAAATGTTTAGGACTTTTATGCCAAGTACGTGGTAAGTATTTGTTAAACTGACAGCGATGATATTACTCGGGAAGGGAGGGAAAGAAAAGGAAGAGAAGAAGAAGAGGAAAAAGAGACATTAAGTAAGCAGCAATAATTTCGAAAAATTTTCGAAATTATTGATGCATAGTTAGTACTTTATAGTTAGTTAGTGTTATGTAGACCCATCTATCTGAAAACTACGTTTCAATTATGAACCCAATGAGAGATGAACAGATAAAATACAACATGAGTTTTGAATAAATATATTTATTAATCAAGTTTCAGTTTCCGAACATTGCTCAGAGAGCACATTGGTATAGGGCGCTCTCTTTTCAATGGAGCATTGGGACACTCAGGAGTGTAACTTATTGATTGGCCTGGTGGCCTCACCGTCTTCTACCGGGAACTTCAGTGGGATCACCTTCTTCGGTGCACTAGGCACCTTCGGACATGCGCCCGCTTCTGCTGCCAATGCTGCTCTCTCCATTCTCGTCTTCTTTCTTGGTGCTGATGGTGCGTTCTTGCATGGTACGGACATGGGTGATGAAGACATGGCGAATTTAAATGGAGGTAATGTACCCAACACAGATACTGGGAGCGTTATGTACACATAATGGGGTAGATGACATATTTATATATACAGTTGATTACGCAATGACTCTAATCGACCAATCACATCAACGAATGATGACTCATCATCTATCATATGTCCCATCTCTGTATTATGTGACATGGGAGTATGGGATATGGATTATGGGTCATGGGTTATGTGACATGGGAGTATGGGACATAGGATTATGGGTCATGGGTTATGTGACATGGGATTATGCGACATGGGATTATAGGTCATGGGCTATGTGACATGAGACATGTGACATGGGTTATGTGACATGGGAGTATATGACATGGGAGTATGGGACATGTGACATGGGAAAGTGAAGCCGGCAGATCAAAAATATAACTACTAATGATAGCCATTTACACAATAATGCAACCATAATTTGGCAGAAGTTCGCAAAGTATATTCAATGGTCTACAAAATATAAAAATATTTGTATAGTTTCTGGGTGCAGAAAATAGACAAACGGGTAGTAAAACTGCCCTGTAAGTCTCATACGAATTCTTAAATGTTCTGTAATCAGAAGTGTGACATTTATTAAAGCTAGGCCTAATTTTCAGTGTCGACTCGTGCGCGAATCCAATCACCACTTATTTATCACCTTGAAAAAACGCTTCGTCAGGGAAAGAATTTTGCCTCGTCACGCTTGCGAATTTTGTACAATAGCATTCCAATAGCAAAATTCTCTACATCTAAAATCAATAGAAATCATGAAAAATTGACAAACCTGCAATCTTAAGAGCACACATGAACCTCAAGCAAAAAACTGTGAAAATGATCCTTTAGTTTGAGATGATGAATTGATACGCATACAGTAATAACGTGAGCAAAAAAGTAAAAAAATGCCGAACTACTCACTACGAAAAACATAGATTTTATCTGCAGTTTACAAAAAGTGCTATGAATTGAATATTAAGGCCTATACCTTAATTAACAAAGCTAAGTGACATCTCTGTCAATTAAGGTGCTTTTATTCGACATTCTTCTCTACAAGGTCACTTTGTTAACAGCTTGCCCCGGTCCACCTCATCATTCTAATGCCTATGAAACAAAATTTCAACAATATGTTAATTGAAAGTCCATTTCTGGCCCCCTAAAGCAAAGTAGCTGCATGCTATAAAATAGTGTAATTTAAATGGCGTTCACCACAATTCACGTTTTTGCAGTTGTTTCAATTACATATAACTTTTGGAAAGCGTGTATGGGCATGTTTCGCCTGTTTGTTCATTGGAATTTAAATGCAAGATAAAATTGGCAACATCCTACTGCTGCGAATATAAGCCTTGTGCAGTGTTAAATAGGTACATGTATATTCGCATTTGCAGGAATGGACAAGAAAATAATTTCATACAAAGTTCTACTATAATTTTATCTTTTGCTTCAAATGAAAAACGGCTATATAGCAGTGAGCTTACAAAACACAGTAAACCCGGCTAACAAAGTACGTATCTGCTACGTAGCGGGGGAGTAGCAGAAATGCGTAGCAGAAACCAATAAAAATGGCGGCATAGGCCACGTTCCTGCTACGTAGCATGGTGCTACTTGTTGCTACTTGTTGAAACGTTGCCGCTACTGAATTGACCTAACAATGCAACTTACCGCTACGCTGAAGCACCAATTGGTATGCTACGTAGCAGAACCTTGTGCTACTCTACCTACGTATCTGCTACTGGATGCCACGTAGTGCTACGGCGACGCTACGTAGTTGCTACTAATCACTACCAACTGCTACACTGTCGCTACGCTACATTTTATCAGTCCTTATTGGCGAAAGTCCATCTCAATCAATGCACAGTCCAACTTACCCACAGCTATGCAACTAAGAAAATCAGAAGGCGATATTCCGGAATAGCAAAAAACAAACCATCACACAAACGATTTTATTCGAACACATATGCACACATTATCAAATGTCTTTACTCAGGCACTTGATCGTCTTCCACGTCACCCTCTACTTCAGGCAGCTCAACCCTGCTCCGAGAAAGTCTTCTAGGGGTTTGTTATAGCCAGTTCCCCACAAGGACCTTGATCCTGGCATTTCCATTTTTGTAATGGAGTTTTCTCATTGCCTCTGAAAAAGGATGATCAATTCTTAAAAAGGGTACCCAAATGCATTTGAAATTATAACAAAATAAAACTCAGTCTGATAGACAGTTGGACACCACTTAGTTTGGAATACGTGCAATTCGTACTAGAAAAAAGAACCTGTCTACTGATGCTACATAGTTGAGTCAAGTTATGATGCAGCAAAATGCACTCTCTGATGAGATGCAACGTTTCAAGCTCATTTGTAAGCTTAGAATATCGACTTTGCTAATTTTAGCAGTTCTAACCATGCAAGTTTTCAGTATAAGTAGTAGCAAGCTGCTTTGCACAATGCAATTCGGCGGACATTTAATATGCGCTTATTTGAATTTCCAAATTTAGTTCCTCCCACATTCACCGAAATCATAATAACCTCGACTTAGACTACGCAGATTTTCATCGAGGTCGGCCAGAACAGTAGTCAGATAATTATAGAAACATTTTGCTATTCATAATATTTTATTTCCTCCTTGTTATTCATACTTATTTGCTCCATTATGCCTATTTCTCGGACATTTTTGGACATGATGATGATTATAGCAAATACTATCTTCCGCCAGGACGGGCTTTTGCATGGAACGAGACCGAAGATGAGACTTTCAACGAATGTTCTAAACCCTATGACTACTACGAAAATGCGCGCCTGCCGATGTTCTAACGTGTTCTTTTGATATGCAGACAAGTTCAAAGAAAAAGGACATGTTAATTGAAGGAAAATCGAAGTTTTCGACCGAAATGTCGGTTTGTTGTGTTTGCCATGACTATGCGAGATGTACTCAAGCGCTATAGGCCTAGTTTGTGGCATGATATATCTTCAGGTCATGAAGTCATGTAATCATCTACCTTTGCCTACCAAAACCAAACAAACTTGGATTCAACAAGCATCTTAGGAGGGTAAACATGAATGAAATTTTGATCAAATTTAAGCTCAAACCTTGAGCATCTATAACCACTCTTGCAAATATCGCATATAGAATTTGTTCTTAGCACGGGATTAGAACGCAATGGAAGACATATCATACTGCAAACTCGCATAGTCGGAGCAAGCACACCAAGCAGACATATTGGTCGAAAATTTTCCTTCAACTAACATGTTTATTTCCTTGATCTTGTCTGTAGATCAAAGGAACACGTTAGGACTCGGAAGGCGCGCATTTTCGTAGTAGTCATAGGGTATATAACATTCTGTGTCTCATTCCATGCAGAGGCTCGTCCTGGCGGGACTATAAATATATTTCCATGTTTCCATATAGTATTTGTTGCAATCATTCAAATCTTATAATGGGCATATCACAAAATTTGCATACAAGATTCTTTTGTCCAAAGTTAGCACCTGTTAAGATTGAACGGGAGACCTCATGCCATTAGATGATTTCAATGAATTTTGTGACTATTCGCAAAATTGTTTTGCAACGATTTTATGTCATGCATTGAATAGCGTTTTGAGCGTGTCCGTTCAAAATTGTCATCTTTTTATCTGCAATTGTTAGTATAAAGCATATTTATGTTTTCACACAAGCATACCATGATGTGGTAATTAACCAATTAAAACTATCATAGATAATAATCAGATTTTCAATGTGTTGACACAATATGATCAATAACTTGATAAACACAAATGTCTTCGTTTTCCTTTCATTCACGTGCCCGGTGCTAAAGTCAATCAAAGTTATGTAACTTATATCGAGAACAACCTCGACCTCGTTTCAAATCTAATCGAAGTCACATATCACTGATTTTTACCCATTTTACCAAGTGTGCTCGTAAAAAGGGGGATACTCGTACAGGAAGCTACACTTGGTCTAAATTTGAATAGTGTCTGATATCACTGTGTTAAATTTTCGGAAGAGCTTGATATAGAATCAAGTAAGCTTATGTTGAGTATTTACCATGCGTTCAAAAAGTCTTCCATACTTCATTGCTGATTCATAAAAAATGCATCATTGAACAGTTGGAATGATAATTAAGTGATTATACTATGACAGTGATATGGACTCATTAATTCATCATTTCATTAACTCAATTTAAATTGCTGTCACTTTTGGATTTGTTTTTATGCTACAAATTTATATAAAATTGCAACTTATAGGCCCTATATTTTACCGTCATTCAGTTACGCCTACTTGTGTTTTTGCTTTACGGTATGATGTTTGGCAAAAAGCTATTGTTTACATCTCTTTCAATTACTGCACCAAATCGACATGAAAGAATTGAACAGAAACTATATCCTACATTCAAGATTGCTTCAGAATTCAGAAAATTTTTCAAACCTCAATGAATATGTATCACTTCAGTTGATCAACTTCAATTAATCAATTGATGATCTCAATTATTTTTGAAATTGCCTCTAGCTTTCACAGGAATAAAACAAATTAAGAGATTTTTGAATCAACGTTTCGAGATTCTTTAGCGAGAGAGAAAAATTCACTAACACATTACATAGTCAAACAATATATGAAAAAGCGAATAAAGGCCTACACTAGGATTGTATGAAATATTTTACTCAATAAAGTTTAAACCGAAGAGCAAATGAAAAGTTTTATCAAGTTATTTCATAAAAAAAGTTATATAAAGAATGCCAACATGCATCTCTAGCTTGCATGTTATGACAGAAATACTACAAAGTACTTCATAATTGCAATTGAAGAGAAATGAGACAACATTATGAAAACACTATTCAATTGTAGAGTACTTTCATTTAAAAGATGGTTGATTGCGGGTCTCATGCATCATCACTTCCTTCGCACACTTGTAGCCCACTTCATGTATGCCTATCTATCATTGAATAATAATGTAAAATTATTGAATGATCCAGAAGAAAGGGTGGACAAAGCCTAATGTTATACATGAAATTCAAGTTACGAAAATTAAGTCACACAAGCTAGCCGAAAGCCTTTTCTTCCCTACTTATTAGCTCTAAATTTTCCTAGTCCGGAAGCAGTCGCCTGACGAACTCGATGGTCAAGCACATGTGGATGCTGGTTCGAAGATATTCTCACACGAATTGGTCAACCTGAAATGGCAACATAGCGTGATATGATCGATTATTCGACATTGTTGCATGAGTAGTATAGGGTATGACATCCGACGCATCGCTTCGCTCGCACCGGATGTCACACCTTGCGAGATTTCAAAAATTTACGTAGTCTATAAATTTCAAAAATTTAGGTAGTCTCCAAATTTCAAAAATTTAGGCAGTCGAAAATTTAGGCAGACGAAAAAATATCACGTGGTCTAAGAATTTCACGTAGTCGAAAATTTAGGCAGTCTCAAAATATCACGTGGTCTAATAATATCACGTAGTCTCAATATACCAGAAGATTGCATTCAAAATATTTATTAAAAAAATGGATGAAACAAAAGTGGAAGAAACCTCAAGAATATATCCTTCGTTATCACAATTAAAAATAACTGAATTGAATAAAGAAAAAACACAAAGATAGAATTAGGTATATGAAAGATAAGGAAACGCAACACAAGGAATTGGAATTGCTCGTGATGAGATCTCTTTTTCTTCTTACTCATCGACATAACTGACAATCGCACTTTACAATTGTTCTCGTGATGCGGCTAATTGACTGAGTGATCTGATGTCTATTCATTGTCTTTGTTGATCCGTGTTATATGATATGTATATCATGCCATGACATTGTTTGGTTGGACAACACAATTAAAACTTCTACGGAGCAGCGTGACTTCTTTCTCTCTCTCTCGATCCTGTCTGTTACAGGAATATCGTATTCACAATGACATGCATTCTTTAAAACAATTGTTTGTCTTCAATGAGAATAATTCCCGTATGCTTTTAATAGAATGACTGAACGGTAATAGAATGACCTTGAACGCTAATGGAAATTTGCACCAAAACTGTTCTGGGAGCCAGAAAAAGTGTCAGAAAATGTGTCAGAAAGTTTGTCGACATGGCTGTCGATAAAAGTGCCGACATGGTTGTCGATAAAAGCGCCGACATAGTTGTCGATAAAAGTGCCGACATGGTTCGACAGTCGGTGTATTTTTCAATTCAAAATAATGTCGCATGAATGATTGTTATGGAAGCCAAAATGAATAGAAATGCTCATTCATTCATTCATTTATCCTCTCTCTCATATGTCTATTGTGTTTAGATTGCATTTGTTCTTTTGGTCTTATAGTGCGAATGAGATTTCACAACCCGCATTATGCGCTATTGTCTGTGATTTGCCTCACCCC
Source organism: Prostheceraeus crozeri (assembly GCA_907163375.1). Lineage (NCBI taxonomy): Eukaryota > Metazoa > Platyhelminthes > Polycladida > Euryleptidae > Prostheceraeus > Prostheceraeus crozeri. The sequence continues at coordinate 36,666 of CAJQUW010003162.1, forward strand.
TATCAGCTGTCACAATTTTAACAGCTGCTACACGCCAATTCTTTTGAGAAATTTCTGAAATAGATTTTATTCCATTTAAAATGATTAACATGACCGAGTTCCTTAAATAATACGGCAAACAAACCACGTCAAATTTCGATTTAAATAAGATCGCAAATCAATTGGGAATAAAGAATTTTCACGTATTGATGAGAAATGAATTACTATTGATAAAAGATGTAGCTGAAGTAAAGTTTGTAACAAATCTCCACACGTCAGATCAAAAGGGAGTACATTGGTCAGCAGGGCAAAGAAATAAAGACGGTTCTAATTATTATTTTGATCGCCCGGAGGCTGAGATCTATTGGTTCGATTCATACGGACTTCCCCCTACAAATGAAGTAAAAGAAATACTGGGAAATGAACATACAATACATTTCAAATTCAAAAACCAGGAACAACTTATTGCGGTCAGTTATGTCTTTACGTTTTTTACAAATTACAGGAAGGAGTACCATTTCTTGATATTATGTTAGAATTGAATAAGGGAATTTCATTTCCGAAACGTTAGTTCTAATGATAATTAAAGCTCAAGCGAAGCTAAAGCTCAGTTATTTGTAATTCATTCTCATGAAATCTGCCTCTGACTTCCTCATCATCTAAATCTCTAATTTCATAAGTAATCGGAGAAGTTTTATTTATTTTGCAAACTGCAAATATTACTTTATTCCAAGAACCAACAAAAACCTTTTTCAAATTTATTCTTATACTTAAATATTCGTACCCTATCACCAATCTTAAATTTTGATTTACGCTTTTGTAAATTAACATTATTCTCATTCGAATAATTATTTTCAAATATCTTCTTTCTTATCAAATCTGGATCGCTAGAAGCATTATTTGGAGTTTCTTCAATACTTCAATGAATCTTATTGTTATAATCATCAACAATTCCTTGTAATGTCTTTAACCATTGCTGATTACCTTGTTCTGTAAATTCCTTAAATAATTTACTTTTTAACGTTCTATTAAATCTTTCTATTACTACGGCTTTTCCAGCATTTTCAGTGGAATAAACTGAGCCTTGGCGATGACTTTCGTCTGTTTCAAATAGTAGTTTAACATTTCTGTTATAAAACTGAGATCCTTTATCAACAAACAATTTTTTTGGCTTTCTGTTACTTTCCTTGAATATTTCTTCAAACGCATGTTTAACTGATAAGCCAGTTTTATTCTTTAAGGGCTTCACCCAAGCGTATCGAGTGTATAAATCGAAATCGGTCAATGCGTATTTGTAGTCTCTTTCATTCGGCATATGAATAAGATCAGCACTCCAAATATCATCTTTATTAAATACTTTTACCTTCAATAGATATTTCGGCTTTCTATATTCCTTGTGAATTTCGGACGCGTAGGTTTCAGTGTTGTGAGCTTTGTCTGAACCCTGACCGAACAATATCTTAGCTTGTAAAGCTTTCTTAACAAACATTCTTTCAATTTTTTCTCTAAATGTAGGATTTTGAATGCTATCTAATTCTTCTATCATTATCCTATCAGCTTCATGACGAGATTTTAGGTCATGATTTCGATAAGCTAAATCGTGTCTACAAGCTGCTGCATCAACTCTGCTTATTGGTTCTTCACATGGTTTTGGATTATCATTCTCATCTAGTCTTATATCGAATCGAGTTCCTGGACCGGTGTATGAATGACCAGGAAGATGTTTTTCTTTTGAATATTTACTCCAAATAAATCCAGGAAAGTTTTCTAATGTTTTTTTGTATGTCACCTCCGGTGTGCAGCCGATGGCCAGAATGTACTTTTAAGAGATAATTCAATAAATCTAAATTAAAAATTTTTAATTTTTAATAAATAAAAATAATAAGCATTGGTTCTCTGATGCTTAGATGGAACTCATATGAAAAATTTCTGTTTCTGATCCTCACTTGCCAAAAATTTGCAGCTTTTGGACCGATTTGTTGGATTTCTATATGCATCTGTATCTTTTGAAATTTCCATGCATCTCCGAGAGTAAATGACAGTTCTATTGCTCCATCTGCACATTGTGAATTTAGTTCTCACAGATATCTCTAGAAGTCAATCAGATTTTCGTCTGCAGTTTAAGAAAGCCTAGTATACCAACTATGTCAATGTCAACCATCAAACGTTCAAGTCGTTCTTTGCGTGCTGGATGTCCATGTCCTGTAGAGCAATGCCCGGAGTACGTGGCCTTTTCAATGATGACAAATCATCTGGAAAAGCATGCCCGTGGTCTTCTACCAGAATCAGTGCCCAGTGTCTGGCTTCAGCAACACCGGCGTTATGTTTGTCGGTGTAATCGCATAGTAGCCGAATCTTTTCGCAATCAGCATGACAAGAAATGCACTTACGGCCATGTTACAAGCGACGAGCCAGACAACAACTTATCTGTTAGTCCAGGTAGTGTTCCATTTAGTTTTAGTTTACCATCATTGAATGATGTCATGACACTCAATCGCCCAACATTGAAACATATACCAGTTAACGCCCGACAAAAGGTGGGAAGAATATTATCTGATGCCATAAAGCATGTTCTCTCTGAAAACGCTGTTGACGCCTGGACTCGACTTTTGATGCTTCCAAAATGTGTTCTCCCTTCAGCAAAACGAGCTGGTCGTAAAAATGATCACAAAATTTCGATCAATGATCTTTGTGATAGATGGTCCAACGGAGACTTAGAAGGTCTATGGACTGCAGCGGTTGAGAACAGCAAAGCCTTTCGACCCTCTCAAAAGCATCGAACCAAGTTGGAGGAAGCAGAGGCTAGGCTATCGGCTGCACTTGATCAAGCGGAAGATGGTTATTACAACAAGGCGTGCAGAATTTTATCTTCAGATGGTCTGTGTCCTAACAATAATGAAACATGGACAAAATTGAAATTGAAGCACCCTGGAGCCCCACTTCCTTTAATACTATCCGACAGTCAGGATGAAACAATTCCACTAAATCTCTCTTCATCTTTTGATTTAATGGCTGTTTTGCATTCGTTTCCTAGAGCTACTGCTTGTGGTCCGTCTGGCTTGAGGGTACAGCACCTCATCAACGCATGTGAAGCTATTTTACCCACAAACCTGAGTGCTTCTCTTCGACACTTGGTAAACCTGTTGATCTCCGGCAAAGCACCACAAGAAATTGCGCCTTTCCTCGCCGGTGGGAGTTTAACGGCTTTGCTTAAAAACAAAACCAACGACTGGGATGTCCGACCAATAGCTGTCGGTGAAGTATATCGCCGTCTCACTGCGAAGTGTCTCTGCTCTAGCATTAAATCTGCAGCTTCTGAATATTTTGATCCTATCCAACTGGGAGTGGCTTGCCGTTTCGGAACTGAGAAAATCATACATCGGACCAGAGTACTCGTAGAAAGGAACTGGAATGAGGATAACTTCTGTCTTCTTAAAGTGGACATGGCAAATGCGTTTAACAGTGTTTGCCGTCAAACAGTGTTGAATCAGTGTTTAGAACATTTTCCATCAATTTATAAATGGGTGAGTTGGTGTTACGGAAAACAACCTCATCTTTGGCATCAGCTTGGGTGCCTAAACTCAGCACAAGGCGTTCAACAAGGTGACCCGTTGGGTCCTTTCCTTTTTGCTTTGGCTTTACATCCTCTTCTAAAGAAAATAAAATCAACTGTCCAATTAGATCATCATTATTGGTATTTGGACGATGGCATTTTCGCAGGACACAAAGAGGAAGTGTTACAAGCGTACAAATCACTACAGAAGGAGTCACAAAACATCGGACTTATCGTCCAGCCCCACAAGTGTGAGCTATTCCATCAAGGGAGTATTAGTGGCTTTGATGCTGATATCAAACATTTTTCGGTTCCGAACATTGAAATCCTTGGATCACCTATTGGTGAAGCTACGTTTTGGCAAAATTTTGTGCACCTCAAGTGTCAGAAAGCCAGGAAACTTTTGGATAAGTTAACTGAACTACACGATCCCCAAGTGTCAGTTGCTTTGCTACGATCTTGTGCATCCTTCTGTCGGGTAAACCACCTAGCAAGGACTATTCCCGCAGGTATTGCAAAGGAAGCCTTCGATTCTTTTGACATTGATATTCGTAGGACTTTCGAAGAGAGTGTAGCCATAGAGTTGCCTGACTCTGCATGGAACCAAGTTCAGCTTAAGCCAAGTAATGGAGGTTTTGGTCTGCGCTCTACAGTGAAACATTCTCCAGCAGCCTATATTTCATCAGTGTTTCATTCGGTCTCAGATGAATGTATTTCTAATTCAACACCAATTGCAAATTCCATAGACCAATTCAATGCAGTTGTGGAGGAAAAAGACCGAATCAATACAAGTAGTCTATTATTTTCCAGACCCAAACAACAAAAACTGTCGTCTGCCATAGACAGAAAATGCCTCAATTCAATTAAAAGTCAAGCAAATGGTGCGCATATCGTGCGCTTGAATTCAGTCAGTTCCGCCGATGCTTCATCCTGGATTACAGCGATACCTTCACCAGGTTTGGGCCTGCGTCTATCACCTAACGAATATCAGATTTTGGCAAAATGGTGGCTAGGCATCTCTATATTTAAGGGTGACAGCTGCTGTTCTAGATGCCCAGACGTAGCACTGGACCCATTTGGATTACACGCCCTAACATGCAAAAGAAGTCCCGATGTGATTTCAAGACACAACACTGTTAGAGACCAACTTCGCGAGGTATGCCAGTGGGCGAATCTGCGACCGAGCATTGAAAGGGGTGCTGGCTTAGGGTTGACAGATATAAATAGACGACCTGCCGACATCTTGCTTCCAGACTGGAGCCTTGGACGACCAGGAGCGATTGATCTCACGGTGGTACACCCGCTTTCTACAAACAATATTTCCGTAGCGAGTACAACCATGAGATCTTTCCTTGACATCGCTGAATGTCGCAAGCACTCCTCCAACGACTCGAAATGTGCAGAACTCGGGTGGAGATGTCTACCAATGGCGGTGTCTGTTTTCGGAGAATGGGGGAAGGAGTCGAAGGATGTATTTTCGCGCATTGGTAGAAAATTATCCATGTTGACTGGATCCCGCTTTTCTGAGGTCAGATCTGCAATAACAAGAAAGCTTCTGGTGGCCTTGATGCGCTGTAATGCCCGATCTCTTCTGGCACACAAGGAATGCACAATTGGACAGGAAGAGCTTGCCATTGCTGGCAAACCTCTTAGGTTCTGAGCCAGATTTTCTTTTCTCACAGTTTATGTGCCTTTTTTATCTATAGGGGTTGTTTTAATGGAGTTTCGTAGGACAATGATTTGTTAATTTCTAGCTTTTTTAATTCCTTTTTTTGCCTTTTTTTACAGCGAATATTTAACTTCTGTTACTCGTACATTAGTGTTCATTGTTTTTCATAACAAAAATTAAATTTTCGGAATTTGTAGAATACATTTTAAAGGTAAAAAAATATTTATAACTTTATAGCAATATATTTATGACATCATAACAATATATTTATAACATTATAACAATATATTTATGACTTTATAAGAATATATTTACCTAGTCATACTAGGACTTAGATATATTCCAGAACCATCTTTAGTTTCTTTTATTTCTATTAAATCATCAACATTATGTAGAATGTTTTTGAGAACTCGTTTTCCTTCATCAACTAAATTTAATTTACTAATAAAATTATCTACTATTCCTTCTTTCCTAGCAACTTTCTCCAACTCTCTATTATGACGTTTTTGTTTTTCTAATGCTGCCTTCTCTGATTTATTTTTAGTTACTGCTTGGACAATACCAGCTGTCCCACCTGCAACACTTCCTGTTGTTGCTATACCTCCTATTATTAGAGGAATTAATGGGAGAATTCCACCATTCTTTTCTTCTTGTAATTTAATATTCTCTATCAGTGGTTTACATATGTAACATTTCTTTTTGTAAATCGTAGTAGTTTTAGGTGTATTTTTGTCAACAATGTTACGTAGTTTTAATTCAACAGTTTTATTTTTATTATTTTTACTTTTCGCTTGCGACATTATTAATAAAAAAATTTTACGTTAAGAATTTTTAATAAAAATAAATTTTAATCTATTCTAGTAATAAAAAAATTTTGTTACTAATTACTAAAAAATTTTATTACTAATTACTAAAAATAATTTTATTACTAAAAAAATAATTAATCCTAACCATCTTTCCATTAAGAATTTCAATAGAATATTTTACATCTTCTAGCAATAAGCCACAAGCCATCAATGAAGTTGTGGAATCTTTCTTTTCAATATTAATTGTTACATCACAACCAGTCTTGATAATATCTTCAGATTGTGCACTCAAATCGAAACAGAAAACAGGATATAAATGTCTCCAATCTCCAGGAGTTAATTGTGGTTCAACTCCAAATTCCATACAAAGATTTCTTTAAGCATCATATCCTTCCATAAATTGATTATTGGTATCATCGAATCTTAATGGATCAATAGGATATCGGGTTTAATTTAAAGCAACTTGTAAACTTCGAATTGTGTTAATATGGAAAAGATTATTGTTCTTATCAAAACTTGGAGAATTATTTCTTTGAAAAGTTAGTAATAAATATCTTGGAGTATTCGAAGTTCTAGTAATATGCCAGTTAAATCTTTGTTCAGAAAAAGTTACAGAACTAGCAGTACGCTTTAGAAAATTTACCGGAATTGGTTTGTCAGTATTTAGTCTTTTTGCAATAGTTAATTCAACTTCTAAACTAGCAGTAATGTGTTTTATGCACCACTCAAGTCTATCAATTATTAAATATGCTTTTTTCCAGTCTTACCATAAAAGATTAATTCATTATTTGCTGTGCGATGAATTATTAATTTAAATTTCAATTGACATGATATTTTGTCATAATCTAAATAACCGAATAATGGAGACAATGACCAATTTACTGTCTGTTTACTTTTCTTGATAAATTCACGTCTTTTTTATATGCATTATTGTTTGTTTTATTTAAATGATTTGCAATATTATCTACATCTTCCGCAATTCCTGCTGCATCTGTTCCAGCGTGAGTTAAATCATCAACAATTATACCATCATTAGTATCAGGAAACCAACCTTCGATTTCATACTTTTTATTATTTTCACCAATTGTTACAAATCTAAGCATTGTATCAATTACACCTGGAGAATCACTTACTGTTTCTATATTTTGAGTTGCAACATCTAAACGCATTTGTGTAAATAATCTTGGAAAAAAATTATTCTCTAATGCAATATTATCGGTATCTGGTAATGGCGTTGTAAAATTGACATCACTATATAAAGAATATTCACAGTGTAGAAAGGAATCAGGTAAATATAAATAACTTTGTTGATTATCAACTTCAAAGATTGAATCTCCTCCAGTATTCACTCTTCCCGAAGATCCAGGATTCATCGCAACTCTTATATAGTCATTATTTTTTTGATTGTAACTGACGAACGGAGGATCGTCTTATCTAAATTTATTTTCGATAAGAGAAGACATTTTTATAAAAAATAATTTGACTTTTTTGCTTTTTTTCACACACAGAAAAAATATTTTCTTAGGTTTCCTTTTCGAAAATATTTTAGAATTTTGCTCAACCAGCACCTAATTGCGTTCCATTACCTCTTATTTCTTCAATTGATTTCTTCTCCTGTTTACTTTCAGACGGAGAACTACTTTTCAAGGTTTCACCTGCCGCGGCTATGTTAGAAATTCTGTTTTTTGTTTCCTCTGAAAGTTTTTTTAATTTTTTTAGTTCTTCAGAATCATTCCTAAGTTTACGAATAGTTTCTAGTTGTTTTAATTCGTTTTGAGACTTAACAGCATTTGATATTGCACTAACTGTACTACCTATAGCAGCTGCTCCTTTTGCAGCAGATGTAATCAAATCTTTATTATTTCTAATAACATTAACGATACTTCCTATATTATCACTGATGCCAGAAAAGATGCCAGCTCCGCTGTTTACACTTTCTCCTTCTTTTTGAATAGCTTCCACATTGTTATAATGGTAAACAGATTTCATAGATGGTTCATCAGCAATTCTTTTATTTGAAGCAAAATGTTTAAGATTGTGTTTATAAATTATAGGCATTTTTTAGGAATAAATTTAACTTTTCGGAAAAATATTTACGTTTATGATCGGCTAAAGCCTCTGAACAAGGTTCTATTAAGATTTACGTGTGTGAATGGAGAACAACCGCGTGATAACTTTATTAATTTTCTGTTGCACTTTATCTATGGCGTCAACCAGCGTGTGATGTATTTTAATTTCTTTTCTATTAACTTGCATTTTCTGCTGATTTATCTTCAGCGCCGTTTTATGAGCATTCAGTTGAACTTTGAGAACATCTAACTGATTTTTAACAGCATCTAACTATTCTTTATTTCCTTCATAATTTTTCATTAATTCATTTTCTAAATTGATTTTAAGAGTTTTCTTTTTATCAACTTTTTGATTGAGTGAGTTTACTTCATTTATTATTCTATTCATCTTTTTCATTTGTTCAGTAATTTTAGAACTCAATTCATCAACACTTTTTTGGAATGCAGCTTGTAACTTATTCAAATTTTTAAAATTTTTTAGGAAGTTTTTCTATTTCATCTTCTAATTGTTCTTTTAACATTTTTATCTGATGTTTATTTTTAATTACAGCAGATTTTAAATTTAAAGAAAGTAATATTAAAATTTTTGATTGTTCAGAAATCTTTTTAAAAAGTTTTGCTATATCTGCTTCTAGCTCTCTATCCTTTTTATCAAGTTTTAATAATTTTTCGTTTAATGATTTGTCATTAAGTTTAAGCAACTTTAATTCATTCATCAGTGGAACGAAAACATCGTTTATATATTTTTCTTTTAAGTCATTTGTGTATCAACGTATTATTTATTTGTTAACTCTGTATTTTGTTGCGGAAGAATAGAAAGATGCAATGTACCAGCTAAAACGCCTCCAGTTTTCATAATATAATTTTCTATCTCTATTTCTAATTCACGATTATTCGGGATATATGCACCTCCACCAACATTTGGTAACGTCATTTTTTAACAATAAAAGATGTCATGGAAATAAATATAAAAATAATTTTTCTCACATGAAAATAAAAATGACTCAAATTTGTCAAGTTTGTAATATGTGTTTTACAAATCAAGCGTTCTTATATTCACATATGAAATATACACCATGTGGTCAACTTATAGAACAATCTCAACAAAATATGCAACCTGTTCAAGAAATTTAACCTATGTCAAATACAATATTTGGTATATCAATACCTAATAGATTAACAAATAATAAACCACAGTATGTTTAAAATCTGGAATTGATGATGAAAGAAATGCCTTGAAAAAAGCAAAACCAATAATATCTGATGCCAAATCTACATTAGTTGAAGCAAAGCAAACAATTGAAGATAAAAAACCAATAATAAGCGGTGTGAGTGCTATAATTAATTAATTATATTTTTTGATATAAATTTTTTACATATAAATTTTAGATATAAATGTCTTAGATATAAATTTTAGATGTAAAACATATTTTTTAGATATAATAAAAAATATTATTCTCACGTAACATCATCATCATCAAATAAATTACTCTCAGCGAAGATTGTTTGAAATATTTCAGATTGAATATCTCCTCCGTTATAAGGTAACATAATTTCATTTTCATCAGGTGCTTGACGTTTAAGAATATTTATTTGACCAGAAAATTTTTTTCTTCAGTATTATTATTTTTATCAGGAATACTAATTCCAGTTTCTAAAGATCTTTTCCATGGTTTATTAACTGTAGTCGATAATGTTTTACCCGCATATAATTTTAGAAAATCTTCTACTTTTACTTTATTTTGTGAATATCCTTTAAATGTTTTCTTTTGGCTAAGTCTTCCTTGTTCATCTACAGTAATACAGCATTTTACTTTAGGCGCAACAAACACTACAAAAATAATTCCACCATTTCGATAATCATTTTTTCCTTGCCACAATTCTCCCCCAACATATCCAGCAGCATCTAATTTATTGAAGAGTTCATTAGAAATGTATATTGAATCAGTGTTTTTTACAATTAATGGAAAACCACAATTAAATGCGCCATCTTCTGTTTCAATATCATAAACATATTGTGGTTTATTATTTAGATATCTTACAGTGGTAACATTTTTGGTAATATTTTTTTTAACTTGAGACGCAGTAAAGCATAATGGTTTATCTTGTCTTTCGCTTACTACTAAATTAATACCTAGAGATGATGCCAAATTGTATAAACTACTAAAGGTTTCTTTATTTTTCTGTGTAAAACGAATACATTTTGCATATTTACTTGTAAAAAAAGATTTCCTTGCCCCATCTGCTGCATAAAATCCAACAAAGAACCAATATCTAATATTATATTCAGCATTTAGAATAGAATAAGAAACAGGTTTTTCTTTAAACTGATTATAATATTTTTCACTAAAGTATATAGCATATTGTTTTGGATTTTGAAAATTAAGTTTGTATACACTAGATGATCTTATTGTATTATATATTTTACAATCATTGTTATAAACTTCATTAATATATGTTTTTAGTTTAATTAAGAGGTTAAGGTCTTGGTTATTTAAAGTACAACAATATTTGACTCCTGATTTACAATTATAGATTCCAGCAGAACCATCTCCTAAAAAGAACCCTTCTATAAATGCTTGCTTACATATTAAATTAGGTGGATCATTGCATAAATATCACTTAAAATTTGTTCTAATATGATTGTATTGTCGTGTAAAAATAATTTATTATGTAGTAAATTTGTTCGTATATTTAATTCTTGTGGCTTTATTTCACTACCTGTTTCATCTAACAATGAATGATCTTCACTAACATCTACTATTCCCATTTTTGTTCTCATTCGATAAATACTTTTATTTGTAAAATGACTAATAACTTTTTTTACTTTACTCCATCCACTATGAGTATGAATTTCTAAATTATCAACTAATGAAATTTCTTTCATATCACCATTAATTTCAAACGGATGAATTTCATAGTTGTTTACAATACTATCTATTCTAGAAATAAATAATGAATTATTCTTTCTCAATATTACAGGCGTGTCAGCTGTTACTGAATCTGTATAATGAATGTATTTTTCGTTGAAACCATTAATTTCTAAAATAAAGTTATTCATGATTCGTCTAGAGTGAGAAAGAATAAAAGAACCTAGTTGTGATGGCATGAATGACGTCTTCCCATCTTTTACAATATTAGCTTTAAGAAATTCATCATCTTCCATTTCTACTTTCGCTAAATATTGTTCATCATTTAATTTTTTATAATTTTTTAATTCTTGTGTAAAATTTTTTTCAGTGTACTTTCATTACACAAGTGATATTTAGCGGTTATATCTTTTTGTAAAGTTTTGCCATATAGCGAATTCATCAATAATTTAATTAACTCATCACCTACAGTAGTTCCTTCTGTTTTATATTCTTTTCTCAAATTAAAAAGTTTTTCAATATATTTTCAAAATGGTGAAACTTGATAATTTTTTTCATAAATTATACCATCATTGATATGTAAGATTTTTCCACCACATCTAGCAATTTCTTGTATGTCTACTGAAGTTAATACATCATAGCATATACCATTTCCAAACCTGATTACTTTTACATGAGAATTATTATTTTGATTTTTAACTTTATCTTTTATAGGAACTGGTTGAAAAAACATATCATTCGGATATTGAAACACAACAGAGAATATTCCAGTTTTAGGTCTAAATGTTTGAGTATTAAATCTATATACTATTTCTCGTTCTTCTTCTTGACGAAATTTTCTAGCTGATTCAGATTTAGGGGATTCTGAATTTTCATCATACATAGCTGATGGATATAAAGATATTGCATCAAAAGCCATTAGAAATTCATTTTTTTGTTCAAGTAGTTGATTTGAAATTTTTTTACAAATTTCAGTTTTATCTCTTAAACGTCGATACTGTTTCATTAAATCTATTAAATTACTTCCAGGTAAATACTGTTTTAATATTGGTAACAGGATGTCACAAAATGGCGATATGTATTTTCTTATATTTGCTGAAACTCTTCCACTTTTAACAGATTTTCTAATATAATTTCTAGCCCATAAATCTATATAAGAATGAATATTTATATTGTCATTTTGTACGCTTTTCATCCAAATGTTAAACGTTAAAGCGGAGGATGTTAAATTAGTAACTATATCTTCACCAACTAAATCTCGCATAACATTATTATATTTGTAGATACAAAAAGCTAGAGAAAGAATATCGTTAACTAAATATGGTCTCCATTCATTTTCTTTTTCTTCATAATTTTCATGTGTTATGTCTCCAATTTCATAATTTAATTTACACACATTGGTAGGAATTTTAAAATTCTCACACCATTTAGAAAAACTTGTTTTTACATGTTGATAGCTACATTTAATTATAATAGTTTGAAGTGTTAATTTACCTGAAGGTGAATTTTTTTTCGTATTATTATTATTGTTTTTAAATCTAAAAGATTTTTGAATATATCTACTAACACATTCAGTTGCATAAGGATTTTGTAATGAAGCAGTTAATAATCCTCCTGAAGGTTTAAGAGGCGCTTTAGATAATTTAAAATTAGATTTTATCGGAAAATAGGAATCAAAACCTGATGAATTGTGAGCTATTAAAGTTACTTTCGAATAATTAAATTTTCCAAGTTTTAAAAATTGATGTATAGGACATTCATCATCCTCAGTTCTCGTAAATATTTTCACACAATTTTGAAGTTTATTAAATTCTAATTCAGTTAAATTATTATACACATTAATTTGTTTTTCAAGTTTTCTAATTTCATCTTCATCTTTTGATCGTTTAATTTTAATCATATCTCTTAACAAACGTGTTTCTAATTCTTTCAATCTTAACAACATATCAATTTATTAAAATTAATAGCCCCTACAGCATAAGAAATAGAATGAGCTGTTGAACAGTTAGGATCAAGAAAAGTTTCGAGATCCCAAATATATGTCGAACCATAGTCAATTTTTTTCTTTATTATGATTTTATATGGACGCGTTGCTAGATTTTCATCAGTAGCTGTTTTATATATGGGTTTGAAATTATTTTCAATTTCTCTAATAGCTTTTAATTTATGAGATTTATTAGTTAAACAATGGTGTCCAATTGTTGAACCTTCGTGAAAATAATTGTAATAAACATAATTATGAAGCGTTTCAATTCCTCCAGGATTTAAATGACGATTCGAAGGACTGTAATACTGAACACTTTCTCCAAAAAATTATTGAACTGAGAAAATTTGCAGTTTGACATTAGTAGTAAGGAAGTGACAAACACCAGATAGCGCAAGATGGCCGCCATCGCTGACGTCCCCCCCCTCTGGAACGACAGAGGTCTGTCGTGGTGTGCCGGCCAGGTTGGTCTACGTTCACAAAATGTTCGCTGACTCCCCCCCCTCTGCAACGACAGAGTGTGAGACTCGGGTGAGTTGGTCCGACCGCCTGGTTGACGTGGGCGACCGTCCAGGTTGACGTGGGCGACCGTCTAGGTTGTCGTGGATGGTGAAATGGCTGCCAGATTCGGACTCAGCGTAAAATTCTGCATCTGTGGTGTGATTTCCAGCTCAATCGGCGAGAAAAAAATTTTTCTTCAAAATTTTAACAGAGTTAAAATTTGGGACGTTTTGGTGTGTAGCGCCAAAACGAACCATCGGATGAGAAAACGGAGGCCAGATTCGGATTCAGCGTCAAATTCTGCATCGGTATGGTGAGTTTCAAGTCAATCGGAGAGAAAAAATTTTCGCTGACGTCCCCCCCCCCTCTGGACAGCTCGCTTCGATTTTGGCTTCCAGTGGACGGATTTTGTCGTGCCATAGCTCGTTTGAAAGCTAAGAGTGAGAAAAACTCATTGAAAGAATCTGCTTGTCCCTATCTGTCTTCGTTTAGATGTGAGACGCCATTTAAGATTTTGGGACATTGGCGAAAAACGACAGAGTTAGAATTTGGGACGTTTTGGGCTGTAGCTTCAAAACGAAGCATCGGATTGGAAAACGGATTTCAGATTTGGAATCAGCGTGAAATTCTCTATCTGTATGGTGAGTTTCAAGGCAATCGGCGAGAAAAAATTTTCAACATTTTTCGAAAAAACGACGGAGTTAGAATTTTTGCGATGGCTGCCTACTGTAGAGCCAAAACGAACCATCGGATGGGAAAACGGAGGCCAGATTCGGATTCAGCGTCAAATTCTACATGGAAATGGTGTATTTCCAGCTCAATCGGAGAGAAAAAATTTTCGCTGACGTCCCCCCCCTCTGGACAGCTCGCTTCGATTTTGGCTTCCAGTGGACGGATTTTGTCGTGCCATAGCTCGTTTGAAAGCTAAGAGTGAGAAAAACTCATTGAAAGAATCTGCTTGTCCCTATCTGTCTTCGTTTAGATGTGAGACGCCATTTAAGATTTTGGGACATTGGCGAAAAACGACAGAGTTAGAATTTGGGACGTTTTGGGCTGTAGCTTCAAAACGAAGCATCGGATGGGTAAAAAACGGATTTCAGATTTGGAATCAGCGTGAAATTCTCTATCTGTATGGTGAGTTTCAAGGCAATCGGCGAGAAAAAATTTTCAACATTTTTCGAAAAAACGACAGAGTTAGAATTTTTGCGATGGCTGCCTACTGTAGAGCCAAAACGAACCATCGGATGGGAAAACGGAGGCCAGATTCGGATTCAGCGTCAAATTCTACATGGAAATGGTGTATTTTCAGCTCAATCGGAGAGAAAAAATTTTCGCTGACGTCCCCCCCCTCTGGACAGCTCGCTTCGATTTTGGCTTCCAGTGGACGGATTTTGTCGTGCCATAGCTCGTTTGAAAGCTAAGAGTGAGAAAAATTCATTGAAAGCAAACGGCTTGTTCCTATCTGTCTTCGTTTAGATGTGAGACGCCATTTAAGATTTTGGGACATTGGCGAAAAACGACAGAGTTAGAATTTGGGACGTTTTGGGCTGTAGCTTCAAAACGAAGCATCGGATTGGAAAACGGATTTCAGATTTGGAATCAGCTTGATGTTATTGTCCAATGAGGATCATCATCCAATGAGAATCAAGCATTTCTTTATAAATAGCGAGCCTTCCACAGTGAGAATCATTCCATCGTTGAATCACACGAGTGACGGACGCACATTTTCTCTCTCTCTCTCTATTCTATTATCCAACTGAAATGGTAAGTCGCTACTTCCCTCCCTCTCCTCCATTGAACGTAAACTTAATACAATCTTTTCCATTTTCAGGCATCTACTCCATCTGCTGCACTAGTAGGACAAAATGGCGGTCAAACGTTACAAGGTTCGCTACGGTCAGATCATCTACAACTGAGGCCAGTGGAAGAAACAACCAAGGTACATAATCCTACACCGCTACAGCGTAAATTTAAACAAGTCTTACGTTATGACGATCATAGCGTAGTACTCCAAACGGGAATGCTCCCTTCCACGGATGTCAAGATAATGCGCAATCAGTATGGGGACTACATACTGATCCCCGTGAGTCCGTACATTCGCCGCCAACTTGATATTATTGAGGAGTACGTGACATTAAATATGGACATTCCTACTCCTCTTGCTCAAGAGTGGAGGGCGACAGATGACAAGGATACTGCCTATAGAAAGATTTGGGATGGTAATCACATTTGCCTACCGGTATCACATTGGTGTACTTACTATAAGAAGGAGGGAGATCAATCAATAGCCATCAGATGTGATGAGCTCGGAGAAGGTACTTGGGATATCCTTTTCAAAGTGAATGGGCTATATTATGGTCGACACAAGGATAATAAAATAGCCTCTCTCTCCATGCATATGGAATCCATCCTATATATTCCAAAACCACCCAACGTGGACGACATAATTGATCAAATCCTTAACAGCAGTGGTACGAAGCGCAAGTCGGAGAAGAATGCTGCATCAAAACGCAAATCAAAGAAGGAGAATTACTAGTCCTTTCCTAATTCTACCCTATGACAATTCGCTTATGTGCTTTGAGTGTCGTAGACGTGGTCTTATTAGATACATTTTACTTCTTCGTTGCCATCATATCATTTGTGTATTTTGTCGTGAAAAGCATCGATGTAATTCTTCATTTTGTGATATGTTATAGAACGCTTCCTTAGATGTGTAATTTCCGTTTTAGGCTTCTATAATCATTTTTATGGATTGTGAGGGTGAACCTGTACAGGACCTCAGTGCTATTGCCATGAACAATTGGACATATCAGATTGTTAGTGTCTATCATCAACATGCCAACTGCGATCCCAATGTTGATCAATGGGCGAGAAAACACATTCATGGACTTAATCTGAAATATTTGCAAGACTATGGCTTTTCTTGTGAGAGTGCTCTTCTTATTGACTTTAAACGATGGTTAGCTGCTTTCAATGTTATACGCATCTTTTGTAATAATCCTGGTAAGGAGAGGAAAGTATTTCCCAATCTAATCATTGATGATATTTTGCTCCCGCCTTGGGATAGTAGAGTGAATCAACACTACCATGAAGTCACGAAACGTTTTTAGGATTTGTGTGTTCCTATTTTGTCTATTCGTTGTAGTAGCTACGTTCATAACCAATGCTTCTTTCCTCCTTACCTCAACACTGCCAAAGTCCTGTATGGTTATCATTGCTCGCTGTATGATAGTTACCAGCTGTATCTATTTTATCTCTTTCAAACCATTGATTTATAATGCATGCTTGTTACAGTTATTCAATAAATGTTACTATGAAAAGAGTTGTTGTTTTCATGCAATGGATGGGTTAGATAAAGGGCGATCATGTCTTTCTCAAACGACTGCGGAACATTACATTTTCATAGGCAAAGTTTAAAAGGAGCTGTTCAAGATTATGTGATAAATTTTCATAAAGATGAGACCGACATCGAAGCAGTGGTCGATGATGCTAGCACTCTATTTCTAGAGTTAATGAATACATTCTCTGATAGCATTGTCATGGCGCGATTAGTTGCGAAAATTAAGTTTAGTCATTTTGGAAAGGAAGAGGTGGAAAGTCGCTCTTTCCATTTTGCTTCTTATTCAATGGAAGTGGTAGATCACCCAAAGAATTTTTCAAAAGACATATGATAAAAATTGCTGAACGTCTTAACGCATTTAACCATCATGGTAGCAGTCTAGTGATTGAAGCGATTTCAGATATTCACATTCAACTTTCCATAAACAAAAATTGAAAATGCAGTGGTACTTGATTGTAGCACAACTGGTTTTCGAGCTATGTCTGCTCACTCTCGAAGTATATTCCTTCTGTACATGTGTCTATTATTTAGAAAAGGCTAGCAAATTCATATCTTCAAAAAGACTTGCTATAGACATCAGTAACGGTGAAAACTATGTGTTGCGATGTATGTAAGCGAAAGGATGGAAATGAAAAGCGCATCTTCAAGAGATGTAAGCATGCTTTTTGTCAACGCTGTTTCATACGTAATTGCATTCAACTTTGCCAATGTAACCACTGTGATATTGCTCATTTCGAGTGTCACTTATGTCGCAATAGTTAGTACCTATGCAAATGTGGTAAAGATAGGTTTTAGCAAAGACTAACACGGAAAATGGCGAAACGTAAAATGACGAAACGTAAAAGTCAAAAGTTTTCTTCAGCCATTCAAGCTCTTCGACGAATGAAAGCAAATCAGCGATACAATGCTATACGACATGCTAACGATAAATTCATTTGTGAAATTATTTCTCACGTGAGGAAGTTGAGGACGAAGAAATTAGCGCCAAAACAACGAAAGTTACTTAAGCGATATGCTACAAAATTGCGTTTCATCTCCAATCCTAAAGTCGCCCTTCAAAGAAAGAGGAAAACTCTAACACAAAAGGGCGGTTTCCTTTCAGCAATACTTCCAATGATAGCTCCTGCCGTGGGCAACCTATTGGGTAATATCTTTGGCTCTAAGCGTTAATTATGCAAATGTTGAATCTCAAAGTATTAAAATGGATTTCAGACTTCAATGTGATAAAGTTCTGACTGTATCAGGTCCATCTCATGCAGGTAAAACTGTTTTCACGCTGAATTTATTGGATAAAAGAAGGGAGTTGTTTAAGGAACCTATCAATCGAGTGATTTGGTGTTATGGTATTTATCAACCGTCGCTGTTTCAGGAATTGCAAAGTCGCAACTTTATTCGATATGAAGGAATTATTCCAGTGGATAAACTTCAGTCTAATGATGTTGTTGTATTGGATGATTTATTAAAGAAAGTAAGAATTCAAAAGATGTTACAGATATGTTCACTCGCGCATCACACCATAAAAGGTGCTTTATCATCTATATCACACAAAATTTGTTTCCTGATGGAAAAGAAGCTCGTACACGAAACCTGAATACACACTATTATGCTATTTTCAAGAATCCGCGAGATAAAAGTCAATTTGAAATTTTAGCGCGACAAGTTGCACCCAGAGGATCAAAAGCCTTAATTGAAATTTTTCAAGCAGCTACTGAAAAACCATACGGTTACTTATTCATTGACTTTACGCAAGAGTGTCCGGAAGAATTTAGATTTCGAAGTGATATTTTGAAAACTCCCATGATTATCTACAAACTATGAGTTCTTATTCTCGCATGATTGTTATTCCTCAGGATGAATATGTACAATTGACTGCCATGCAGCAAGTAAAGCAAACTCTTGCAAATCAAATGTATAGGAAAGAAATAGATTATCAGCAAAATGTTCACATCAAAGATCCACATCGTGCTGTATTATTACAATCGGAAACTGTTGAGCAATTGAAAAACTTGAAGAATAAGATGCGTGACTCTGTATCGACTGCTACACCTTTAGCATCTCGCGCACATGCCATATCTCTTTTCAACAGTATTGAGCCCCATCTCAATGTAAATTATAGAGGAGAAATCATTACAGATGAAAATAAAGTGATTGATGCTTCACGTTATGAAGACTTGATTCAGTATGCGACACGTAGAAAGCGCCGTCAGGGCTATGTTCCACCTGGTTGGTCATACTTTCTTAAACTATTGAAAAAGCATAATGTGCCAAAATTTGCTTTGAATAATGAGACATTGAAAGAACTTGATTCAACAGTGGCTACTACTCCAATGCTTCAGGCGATGAAAATGCCAACAAACTGGTTTTTTAAGACGTCACCTGCTACATCCCCTCCCACACTCACTAAGCAAACAAGAGGAAGAACTCGACGTAGATCTACATCGCCACTAAAACTGGTAAAAGGAAAACGTAAAACAGCTCCTCCCAGAAAATACATGTTCTCAGACTATTAATATGAAGCAGATGTGTTGCTTGCCATGTAATGAGCCGCCAGAGGTGAATGTCGTTGTCACTTGCACTTGCTGCGCCAGCTCTCATAATGAAACCCCTAAGCAATGTGAACACGATCGCAAGACCGCTAAAGCTAAATGCTGCAGTTGTTGTAAATGTAGAAAGGCAAGAAAACAAAAAGATGAGAAGGAGGAAAAAGAGTCAGTCGTCATCGACTGAACGTTTGAAGTCCACCTATTATGATGTAAAACATCCGGCAGGATTTGCATCTATCAAGAAATTATCAAAAGCGAGTGGCCTTCCACAATCACAAGTGAAACGATGGTTAAAGGGTCAGGCTACCTATACACTCCACAAACAAGCGAAAAAGAAGTACCGCACCCGCCATTATATTGTTCATGACATCGATGAACAGTGGCAAGCAGATTTGTGCGATGTCGCCTCCATTTCAAAACATAACTCGGGTAATAATTTTATTTAACCGTCATTGATATTTTCTCGCGTTATGCGTGGGCTCAACCTTTAAAAACTAAAGAAGGGAAAGGAGTAGCAAAAGCATTCCAAACAATTTTTCGAGAAGGTCGGATTCCAAAAAGAATTCAGAGTGATCAAGGAAAAGAGTTTGAAAATCAGCATGTGAGAAGATTATTTGAGAGGCATGACATTGAGTTGTTTAGTGTAAAGAGTGCTTATAAAGCTGCACTCGTTGAACGTTTTAATCGCACATTAAAAAATCGCTTGTGGCGACATTTTACTGCCAACTTGACACAAAATTGGACAAAGGTTCTACAAGATACACTCCATGCCTACAATCACTCTATCCATCGTTCTATTGGACTCAGACCAGTAGATGTAAATGCTGACAATGTAGATAAAGTGCGCGAATCATTCCAACGTAAACGCACTCATGTGAAAAGTGATGTGAAAATTGGTGATAAAGTTCGTATCTCAAAAGTGAAAAGTGTTTTTGCTAAAGGGTACCTTCCGAATTGGACAGAGGAGGTATTTACAGTATCAAGGATTTATCAAAAAGAGAAGAACGGCACAACTCATCAACCCCGCCCCCCCCCGTCCACCCCTAATCATGCCCCGCTCCCCACCCGTGAAAAAGCCCCACTCACCCCCTATCTACCCAGAAGAAAAAAAAGACGACACTCACAACCGCAGACGCCTCCCCCCCAAACACCCAAAGACCGCTCCCACCTACCAAAACAAAGAAAAGTAACCCACCCCCCGAAAAAGAAACCAAAACACAAAGAAGACCGACACAAAACAAAGAACAAGACCCTCCAAGAACCCCCACCGCACCCGCCCTCCCCCCCACCCCAACAAAGACACGACCCCACCCTCCAAGACACACTCAACCGAAAACTCCCACACGCCACACGCCCAAGAAGACCCAAAGACACCCCGCTCACAAAAGAACGCAGTTCACCAAAACCCAACACCAATAAAAGAAAAGTCAAAGAAAGACAAGCACCGAGACCAACAAAAGAAAGAGAGGACACCCCACAAGTACCTCCCAAGCACCACACGCCAAAGAAAAGAAGAAAACAAACAGCCCCCCTAACTCCCCAGAAAAACTTAAGACACCCAAAAAGAGACCAGCATAGAAACAAAAGAAATACAAAGGATCACCCCTACCACCAGACACCAACGAATACACCCGAATTAAGAAAAACTAAGAACGCCACCCTAGCCCCAATACCACAACCAAAACCCCCCTGGACACACAAAAGAGAACCACGCGACCAAGGCAATCAAAGAAAAGAAACCAGCATACAACCCACACCCACCCCCACAGAACCGACACCCCACAATCCGCCCAAGCCCCCAACACGACAACCACACACTCCAACCACCTACAAAGTTGAAAGATTACGAAATTAAGAAATTGAGGGTAGCTATTTATAACGCGATGAGATTGAGGTAGTTCCACTGAAAGTTGAAACATATTTGGTATAGAGAAATCATATCGATTTAAAAAACGGCAAGGTGAAGAATGGTGTCTTGTTAAATGGACTGGTTATCCTTCAAGTATGAACTCTTGGATGCGTCGTGCCGACATCTTTCATCTAAGTGATCGACAGTGATTCATGCAAAGTTGTAACTAACAATGTTTTCGGTTTGAGGACCTATGAATACCACAGCCTCATTTTATTCACACCCTCCTATTTAATGTGGAGGACAAATTTACATCGGCGCTCGCCGCCAAACTGAGGTACATACTTGGTGCACTGAAATCTGTTTGTAGGCACCTCTCATATCCAATGTCTGTAGATCTTAAAACGAAATGTATTAAGTAATGGCCGTTGGTTTTGCTGTGTGATGTTGCTAGTGATCTTTCCAGAGGTAGAAAGTTTTAAGAGCAGTTTGTTTGAATCGTGAAGGAACGCGTTATAAAAACATGAAGCAGACCTTGCTGTTGGTTACACAGGAAAGAATCACCTCACCAATGAATAAAGGAAGGAGGAAAACATCGCGGACTGGAAAGGTTGCGAATCTTCAGTCAAAAGGCATTCACGCAAACGTCGCAGAGGCCTCTAATCATTCCATCATGCGCTAAAAAACGACGACGCTGGCTATAAATTCTAAATCATGCAGTGTAAAACTTCCGGTTGTTTGTTCGATCAACAAGCCATACAGACAGATATTCTTAGTTCAAGTATTGTAGATTATCATCCTCGAACAGCTGAGAATGCTGGCCCCATTGAATTTGTTATTCCTGGTGGTAGTGATGACTACATAGATTTGAGTTATGCGAAGCTTGATTTGAGGTTTAGAATTCAGCAAGCAGATGGAACTGCTATTGACGATGCACATAAAGTTGGACTGAACAATTTACCATTGACTACATTACTTCGTGATGTTTCTCTAACAAACACAATCAAGATTGGAGAGCACAGGTGGAAGGAGTCAAGCGATTATCCCTATAAATCATATTTCATCAGTATCACAGTTTTCATCCAGCAGCACAAAAAGTCATATGGAAGCCATGGGATGGTAACAGAGATGAAGCAGAAATTTGATGTTTGAAAAACAAAACAGTGGCTTTGTAAAGCGATCTGCTATGATTAAAGATAGTAGAGTATGTCAGCTATATGGTCCGCTGAATTTAGACTTCTTTAGACAGTCAAAGTTTTTACTCTGTAATACCAGCATGCGACTCAAGCTGACATTGAATAAGCCTGAATTTGCGCTGAAAGCATTTGCTAAAGTTGACATTGTTAGAATCATGTGGAAATATTGCACTTACATTCGTCCGAGTATACCGAATCCCAAGTGTCTTTAGGGCATGCGGAAGGCCTAGCCGCCAAAATGCCATTTTATACCACCTTCATCAGCATACAAAGACTTCTCACCTTTACAATTCCGAAGATCAAAAGAGTTTCAGAAAGATGGCCTCTTTCAATCGAAGCACCGAAAGCTCCTCATGGTGGCAATGGTTTGAAAATGATGCATTTTAAAGGTAATAAAAGAAGAATCCATTCAATATAAACCACATCAGTAAGTGAAATTCGCTTTACGGTAAATGTGTGAGTCATCCTGGTCCAACCCTAACAAACCAGATTTTGCTATCGGATCAATTTAAGCGCAGTTTATGTTGATTTTATGGATGTCTTTGGCTTTTACCATACGGATGACACCAACGGACTGGACTATTGAAAGAAGTTTAAGAGTGGATATACAATTTATAAATCATTATAATATATCAAAATGTAATGTTCTCATCAAATACACGCCCAACACTCAAACCAGTACCCTACCCCCCACCAATACCAAACCAGTCAATCACACGCCAACCACACACCCCCCCCCCCCCATCCACCACACATAAATAAAACCACCCACAAAAATACAACAAACACGACAAACAACAGAATACCAATCGCAATCCCCCCACAGCACTACGACACAAACACCCCCATACCACGCATTCACACCAACAGCCAACATCAACCATACATCCAAGCAGACACACCACTGCATACGCCCTCCCAACCAAACACACTGAACACTGCACTACCAACAACACACCAAAAATACAACCCCCCAAATCCTAACCACACAAAAACAAGGACCCTCAAACACCCACACACCAACCCATCACACAACACACACCCACACTAAACCACATCTCACCGAATCCCTGGCCACCAAAACCCCACATCATCAACCCCTTACTACACAAAACAACCACACAACCAAAACACCCCACCAACCACTACAACCTTTCAAACCCCAAGCAACTACCAACTTGCCACCACAACAAACAAAAAACCACATCCTCACCAAAACCAGCCTCACCACACACAACCCAAGAGCAAACTCACAGCACCACTAAACGAACCAAAAAACCATTACACCCGAACACCAACACCACTCAAACATCCCAATAACACCACCACCGCAACACCCCAAAACACAACCACCAAAACATCCACCACTACCCCTTTACCCCCCACACACCACCAGACCATTCAACCACCCTCACCACACCCCCCCACACACCACAGAGCCAAACGAAGCCACACCCACACTAAACAGCTAACCACTAACTACCGAAACTCACCCGTCCTAACCACACCACATACCCATCGAAGAGCCCCCAACCAACCCCCCACCAGAATTACCCACCAAACACACTCAAACATCCAAAACACCACACCCCACGCTATACAACGACCGCAACACCCCAAGCTCCGCAAGCAGACGTTTTATATCATGCCCCCACAATTGGTTGGTGTTTGTCACAATCCGATAGAACCCCACAAAAACCAACACCTAACCCAGCTCACCGCAAACCAACCATCCCACATAACCAACCACCAACGACCATCCTACCTACCCCCAAAAGCCAGAATCAACACAAAAAACACAAAACCCATACACCAACCAAACCACACCTCGACAAGCAGGGCTAACCACACAAACTACAGGTCAACCTACCCAACACAACAGCTCAACACCTCCACGCTCCCCACAACTAAACAAACAATTCAGAATAAAAATACACAAGAACTAACAGTTAACAAAGCCAACCATTTACAACCCGATGCTCCACTCCACCCAGAAGCGACCAACACAACACCACAACCGCTCGACACAAAGAGAAAAGCCACACGGCATGTGATACCAGTCCACAACCACTACCCCAAAACAAAGGACATCACAAGCGATCACGCCACCAAAAACACAAAACCACCACCCCACATCCACGCTATGTCACAATTAACGCCAACCATCCCCAACACACCAACTCAAAACATTAAACTCACCAAGCAAAACAAACCATACACAACCAAACTACTATATATCACCAACAACTCGATCCCGCACCAGTAACAACAAGCCTTTCCCACCCAATGACCAAACCCAGGCAAACACCATACTCTCACCCACGACCACGATCAACAATTTCCTAGACTACATCCCATTAAACAAAACAAGCAATACTACACACAACCAAACTGAGCAATGAACACAAAAAACAATAAACATACAGAAGCACACCAACCCACAACATTATACAACTTAAAAATCAAACCAAATGAACATCAAAAACACAAAAAATCCCAATAAACAAAATAAACATGAAAGAAAATAATCAAAGTCAAGAGCACACAAACCACTAAAAAAGTTAACCCAACTCCACAACAAACACAATAGAACAACACCACAAAATCACAGAACGGAAACAAACAATCCAACCCCAAACAAAAAAACACCTACCACAAACAACCTGCACCCCCACGAGTTATGCAGAAATCCAAAATAACCAAAAGCCAACACAAACAAAACGAAAAATAAACCCCCTGACGACCAAACAAAAAAAATACGTAAAAAAATCATCAAACCCAAACCACAAAAAATAACAACCACAAAACAATAAAAACCACCAAAAAACATCACAATCATAAACAACCCAACAAACACGAGAAGTAGCCGACCAACAACCCACAACATACTGCACTTAATCACCCAATTACTCTGCCTTAAATTAAAATATATTACTCCTACACACCCAACTAACATACACCATTCTTCTCCACAAATACAATTCACATAAAAACCATACACAATACAATTACACAATAGACCACATTCACAGACCACACTAAAATTTACACGCAAACACCTCCCCTAAATCGAGCAACTACCATCACCATCCACAACACCCGAACAGAACCATAACCAACACCGCGCCAAACACCCACTCAAAATACAAAACAAACAACCCACCCAAACATACAAAAGGACACCAATAACCATCCCTACCAACAAAACTCCCACGAGAACTAAACCCCAGCTCAGCAAAACAATCTCTACCCAAATCCCCAATCCCCCCCACATCAACGCAATCACAACACAAAAACCAAGCAGCAAACACACACTCTACCGAAACTCAACACACCCACACTACACATAAAGCAACATAACCTCAACACAAACGCACACAACCTAACACTCAAAACAAAAACTCCCCACAACCACCCTAAACAACCACGCGACACATCATCTAACTACACTAACCACACCTCACGTAACCAACAAACTAGGTAAAACAACCAACAAACCTTAACAAAATCCTAACACAAACACCACCAAAGCAACTTTCCCACCCACACACACCCACACAATACGATAACACAACAAAACTAAATTCCACCAACACCCACAAACAAAAAACCATCAAATCATCACAAACAAAACCCCCATACCCACCAAACATCCAACCATCAAACCCCCTAACTCAATAAAAAAAAAACTACAACCCATAAACTTTGGAACAGAGGGAATACGCGGGACACACACAAGGGGGCAAATAACACTAGCCTTAATAACTCTCAAGCACCCGATATACCAACAACAAATCATCAAACATCGAAACTATAATTAACCTACAACCTATCGCAACTAAACACACACACAACCTCCAACCAAAAAAATCTACCAAACACCCCCACGAGCTCGGACACCAATATCAAATTAACCACATTCCTAACCAAAAAACTAAACAACCAAAACACCCTAACACACCAACATAACACACCCACCAACAAAGCACCCAAACCCTCCTCACCACCCATAAACAACCAAAACATGGACGGAAACACCATCTCCCACACACACTAGTTCAAAACAACGAACTATCACAACTCGTAACACACCAACAAAAAATAAAAATAAACCACACCCTACACCCACACACAAAAAACACACATAACAAACCACCAATACAAACCAACCATAAACGAACTAAGCACACAATAACTACACATAACCCAACACACCACAAAACAACCATCCCCACATGGCCGAAATGCAAATGCCAGCTGACCGCGCTCTACGAGCCCCCACATCGTCACGCGACCGGAAGCCACCACAATCAACGAATGGCCAACAGCCGAACCCACGCCCCCTCACAGAGCACGCCAATGTTATTAATATATTATGCAGTCTTCGCATTCCATATTTGAAATTACAAAGTCATCGTTGACGTGGATTCTTCGTATAACACGTTAAAGAGTTGGTTGACTGCTGACGCTATTAAGACAAAAACGTGCAGCGTAATGCAGACGAAGCGACGTAGAAACGCATAATTCGGATAATGTCTATTCCTTCACTCGATACCTTAACCAGCCTAGCAGTAATTTCACTATCCCATCTTTATTGTAACTAAACACTCATTCGCTGAATTTAAGGCGGTGACACACTAGGAAAGCGAACTTTATAGGAGCAGACCGACGTGGTGAACTATTTGACTCTCTTGCTCAACCATCCAAATAATACCAAACACCAGCCCACCCGCATGGTGTGACGAAAACATACGCGTCAATATCAGCGAAATGAACGCATACTACAACATCCACTTTCATCAACGTGTGGTGCTTTTGTACTGTACTTCATCTTAAAACGTTTACATGTATCTCGATTAGCATCTATTATTCAAAACTTTTCATGTAATCCATCCTCTAATGAAAAAATGAATTGTAAGTTCTATCATGATTTGAAATAAAAACATCATGTTGGAAAATTGTTTTTTATTTTACAATCCGCTGGGTAACGTACATACTCGAATGAGATAGTCATGGGATCACCATTTTGCTTGTACAAATGACATTAGATTTTCGAGTCCAGTAATGAATCACTTTACTATTATGAAAGATTTGCCACATCGCACAGGTAACCAACAACTAATGAGAGCTGCAGGTAAAAAGTTCGGGTTCATAACACAAATATGTAACTGCTGGTACGAATCTTCAAAAATGATAGACTGTCCAACTCAATTGAGTAGAGATCACCATATTGTCCACAGTCAGATTCGACATCAACACACCTCTCCCTCTTCCAATGATCCGACGTAGTAAGACTTTGAGCTCTAAGAGCGCATTGACTGCGCCGATGAATGAGAATAAGGGCGGCCGAGAATCAGTACAGTCCCATCTTGGGAAGAGGTTGAAGCATTCCGTGAATTGTTCATCTTCACCACTAACATTTGAGACGACCCTGTAATACTTGCTGTTTGGGAAGCCTGTTGGTGTAATGTTGTGAGATCGATTTTGGTGTAGAGTCTGGAAGCGACGGAGAATGTTGACGATGGTGTAGCGATGGCGCTATCAAATGATGAAAGAATGAGTAAAAATTGAGCGATGTTAACCTTCCTTTTATATACTTTTCCCCAACTATAAACCTTGATGAAATGTGAAGTTAGTATGAGTTGGGAATGGATAGAGTTGAATTCCGCCCGATTGTTGAACGCTGCGCCACCAGATGCGATGTTCCAATACGTGAATGTCTTTTCATATAGAAGTATTTCAAATCCTATCATGATAGGATAGTAAGATTGAAGAATGACGATAAGATAATGAGCAAACTCTCTTCTACACATTTCCCAGTTGAATCCTTTGAAATAGACGTTTCGAATCATGAATCCGTTTCAAATTACGTTGTAGGGAATCTAATTTCCAACTCATGTGCGTGGTAATCATGTCTGATTAAGATTTGCAAGAGTAGGGCGATGAACATCACGACGAATAAATGTCATGATGAGCGATGTATGTATCTTCTTATACTTCTCCTCCCAATTGTATTTGCGAAATGAGAAAACCAGTTTGCGGAATGAGAATGTAGATTTGAATTTCATTTCTGTAATGTTGAAGCCAAACTTGATCACCCAAGGAGATGAATCTTAATGTTTCAAAATATTCCAAATCCCTCATGATATCATTGAGGTTGACAAATAGTCGACATGTTAATGTAATTCCTCTTGATGTATGACCATGAGAATTTTTGAAATGTACGTTTCCATCACGATCAACTCTGATATATTGTAGAGAGTCCAAAATCCAAGTCTTCATGATGTTATGCAAAGTTGCAGATTAGCAATATAAAAATGTCGTTTTATCATATTTTGCTTAGCAATGCGGCTACAAAGAGATTTACTAGTAATCGAGCCGCAGTCTTTTCTACTCCCATTGATCATGCACAACAGCTAAATGGAAATTGGGAAGTGGGTGTCACTCAACTTGTTTATAGCAACTGTGTCTATACTTTTGATCATGAGGTGATGACTATTAATATGAGACGTACAGCTGCTTACCAATGTTGAAAAGGGCTGCCGATTATACATTCCACAGTGGCCAAAGAAAGATCTACTCTTATTATGTAAAAAGTTTGTTTATATATGATTTCCTGAATAAAGCGGTGTAAAACCATATTGTCCAATTTACTCCGCACAATGATGATTATACTTATATACATCATGTAGTTGAGAAAGATTGGATTGTTGGTTTAAGTCCCAAGTTTAAGAAATGATTTAGCTACCTCGCTAGCGCCTTGACAAGCTATGATAAATTTTAAAACGTATAATTACCACATAAGTTGGTCATAAACAGTTTAATATATCGAGAGAAGCTCTTTATGTAGATCCTTATTCCAAAAAATGAGCAAGACGTTGGTGAAGAAGGATTGTATTAAGCCAAGAAAGACTAAACATGACTCCTGAAACATTATTGAAGAAATTTAATTATCTCCTTCGAGTTGATGGTAAACAAGTGGCAACATTGACTTATATCAAAATCATCTAATCATATTGCAATAAGTAAATTAAATGATGATGATCTAGTATTAGTTTTGTTCAAAAGATTTTCATCAGATTCTTGCGACAATCATTCTGCAGCTGTTCAATTCAAGGAAAATTTAATAAGCCAACATTTACCATGTTGAAAGGTCAAATCAATTTGATACAGAATGGAGCGTATCTTTATCACAGAAAGTGTGTAGAGCCTTTAGTGGTATCTTACGTGAAAACAAGAGTGTTTGATGCCACTCGCATCATTACTCTCAGTTTAAGTTTGGTTGTAGATTATTTAAATGAAGTGATTAATGACCAACATATTTCATTTTCTGAAAAAGAAGGTACTTTGTCTCTCACTATAAAGTGGAAAAGGTATTGAACTAATTATGGATAAAACTCTAATGGACATTTGGGTTTTGACCAAAATATCTTTAAAAGTGGTACTGTAACCAAAGCTAGCGCAGACATGTCGCTATCGCGTCGTTCTTAACTATTTTCAGATCTCTTCCAATATGGTGGAAGATGTACGAGTGGAGATGTTGAAGCTCCATTGCTAGCAATGATACCATAACCAGCCAAAAAGCTGCAGTATTTACTATCTGAGCATACTTTCAAGAAAGGTGCATTATACAAAGCTGAAATCAAACTACATCCCACAAATTGATATTGCTATTTATGACGATGCTGGTGCGTTGATTCCTTTTCATAAAGATGCTGTGACAAGTATCACACTCCATTTCCGAATGAAGAGTTAATGCAAACGTATGCTAATATATTTTTCCAATGTGAATAATATGGAAAGTGAAAATAAGGACTCGTTTCTAATCTACTTGCCCAGGACTGCTTCTATGAATAAATTTCCCAAAAATACACCATCAGACTATCGAGTAGAATTTAAATCGCCCACTGCATTTAGAAGTGAAAATGGGAGGTTGGCGTTTTCTAGTATTTGCTATGATAGCAATATTCAGAATGTGAATGATTTGGAAGAAATGATATTCGACTCCTCCGCAACCCAAGATGGAATAAACGATGAATATGCATTTCAGTTCCCATACAATTTAACATCAGAATGGAAAGTGGAACTATGAAAGGATGCAAGATAAAATCAAAAAAGCCTTAATTGAAATTTTTCAAGCAGCTACTGAATAAACCATACGGTTACTTATTCATTTGCCTTTACGCAAGATTGTCCGGAGAGAAATTTAGATTTCGAAGTGATATTTTGACAACTCCCATGATTATCTACAAACTATGAGTTCTTATTCTCGCATGATTGTTATTCCTCAGGATGAATATGTACAATTGACTGCCATGCAGCAAGTAAAGCAACCTCTTGCAAATCAAATGTATAGAAGAAATAGATTACTCAGCAAAATGTTCACATCAAAAGATCCACATCGTGCTGTATTATTACAATCGAAACTGTTTGAGCAATTGAAAAACTTGAAGAATAAGATGCCTGACCTCTGTAT
>CAJQUW010003163.1:0-156521 GCA_907163375.1 Prostheceraeus crozeri
TGTGCTGTCTCTTTCACATTGAAATTTCGCAATCAAAGGGTCCTCAGTGCGAGCTAGGGATTGCAAAATCCCGTAATCCCGGGGATTCGACAATGTCTGATGATATCGATATAATAACTTTGATAATGCTGTTTTTGGCACAGTGTTGACTGACCGTGTGCAATTGCTGACGTGATATATAGTTATACATGAGATGATAACATTTGATAATTTGATCGCCAAATTTCGTGTTTTTCAATTGACAGGAAGATGTGCCGGAAAATATTTATTTTCAGACATTCATTTCACGGAGAGCTTATAAGGCGATGAAATTATCTTTCACACGGGAAATCCTTTCACATAGATATCGGGAGGGTCTTCATTCTTTAGTCTAATCCTCAGCTTCATGCCCTCCGTTTTAAATAATCCAATGATTGCAAGGTATTCTGAGTAAAGTCGAGACTCAAATATGAGAGTTGTCATTTGAAATAGCGTGAAATATTGGAAACAAGAACATTTTGAAGATGAGCATTGGCGAAGTAGGCCTACACATTACCGGATTTAGAGATCGAGCTATCCATCGGAAATTGAGATCTCTAGAGGCAAATTGATCAATAGATCACAGCTTTTTTGCGCACATTATTGGCCCTCTGTCAGGGGGGAACGTCCAATCTCGGGATTAATAATTTGCCATTATTGCATTAGCTTCAACTGATATGCTGGATTTTCTCCAATCTTCGATCTCGGGTCCATGCTTGTAATCCGGATCCCGATCAAGAAAAATCGGGATTTTTGTAGGCAGGCTCAACATCCCGGGTCTTCACTCTACCAATACCGAATCTCAGGAAATTGAAGATTAAAAGTTCAGACATCAGAAATTCGCAGCTGTTCCCGTTTACTCTCAACGTTGCCTGTTATCAAGGTGTGCATAAAGCGGAATAAACTCTAGGTCGATTGCCATGTTATCAGTAAACCGACTTTTGTCAATTTCGATTCTCTGCCATTACCACATCCCAGCATCCCATAAAATCAAAACACATGTGCTTTGTCATAGCATATTTACTGAGCTTATTCCACTCAATCCCGGAATCCCGTGACCGAGATCTTCCTCGATTGTGGAATCTCTCTCTATCCTCTACATTAGAAAACATAGAAGGCGCAAGTATATAATCACATATATAAAAGCATACTGACAAAAGTGTGATTATACTAATATTATAATATTATTATAATATACTTATTATAATACTGACAAATATATAGGCTACAATATTGAATCAGTAATTCAAAGAAAGGGATCGAAAAGTGATGGAAAATCTATTCGGTTTCCATTAGCGAAGCAGTAAAACACCTGTAAATCACTACCAAAATAACAGCTGAATTAATAAATCATTCCTGGGATTTCGGGATTCGCACAAATACACGGAATCCCGGGATTGCAATCCCTACCGGTATCTCATACTATTTGCATATGTCTATGCTTTGTAATAGGGTATACACGATTCCACTCAATCCCGGGATACCGGGATTTTGGAATTACTTTACACCGATTCGCTACATATTCAATTTATAAGCAAATCATAAAGCAATGCACTATACGATAGGCATGTATTATTACTGTACGTAATAACAGGTAGCTAGGAATACACATATTTTTTTATTCCTTTATTCCTTGTTACCATCTGTCTTGTGAAAATCAGACGGGAATCTTTATATACGGCGCGCCGGAAATGCAAGACCGGGATAAAATATAACGATCTAGTCTGTGCTCGCGCCGGAGGATTCAACTTTTAGAAAAATGGGAATGTCTGGGTGCCCCGACGCGCCGGATCAATCTGGTAAAGCATGCAACGATTCCAGTCTGGAGTGAAATTGCGTTACTATCCGTGCACTTCCGCATTTCCAGCCTATTTCCAAGTTGTGTACGCAAAGTTTACATATAATTAGAATTTAGAACATTTGAGATTGATGCTTAAAGAGAGCTTCAAATGAATACGAGTAAATTGCACGATTTGTTGTATCAAAAATTCTAATTTGGGCCTGTACAAAAATGTTTAGGAACCCCTGCTAATTAGGGAGTTTGTTTCGGAATCCTGTAATCATATTTTCGGGATCTCAAAATTCCGGTAATGAGTTTTATAATCCCGAGATCCTGGCCCCCGGGGTTTCGAAAAGTCCATGGGATTGAAATTCCCAGCAAATGTTCTCGTGAATCTTGATCAATCAATTTGATCATTCAGCATGTGCGACTGTGCAAGAAATTCAGTGGTTTGACTTTTTCTTCTCATTTGACTGTGAAATCTTTTCGATCCATTTATCGGACAATATTCACAACAGCGCCAGCCACCTGCATCTGACAAGACGGTGTGAATAAAATGCTATTGTTTGTCAACACGTGCAGCCTGCCCACAATCCCTCTTCGGCAGATCAGTATGATTTGAATCGTCTGAGATATACCAGACCGCAATGTATACCGTTGCTCGTAAGTGCGGAGAAGAAAGGTTGATGTTCAATGGAGTCAAAAGCCTTTTCGTAATCAACGAAGGCCAGGCAGACTGCTACCTTATATTCTCTGGCTTTCTCTTGTAGTTGAGTGATGGTTTGTAGATGATCGACGGTAGAGAAACTGGATCTGAATCCTGCTTCCTCCTTTGGTTGATGCTGATTCAATGTGTTCGACATGCGTTTGAGAACATGTGAGAAGACTTTATGCATGAAATATATTAGACTGATTGGTCTGCAATTTCTTAGATCTCTCATGTCTCCCTTCTTATGAAGGATGATCATGATGGCGCTCTTCCATGCCTGAGGTATTTTCTTTTGCTTTAAACATTTGTTGAATAATCTGGCAATCATGATTACAACTGGCTCCCCTGCATCCTTGAGTATGTCTGCAGTTTGCAATTTTAGCCTTGCGCTTTACCTGGTTTCATTTTCTTGATGGCGTCTCGTATCTCTGACGGAAGGATCCAGCAGGGAGGGTCGTTGACGTTGTTACTTGGAACATTTTTCACTTGTGATACTTGTTGTCTTCAGCTGTAGGATTCTCCGTAATACTCTTCCACCCGTTTCAACATTCTAGCCTTGTCCTTTATGACATCGCCGTCATGTTCTTTGATTGATGTAATTTGGCTTTGTCCGAGATTTTGATTTCGTTTTGCTAGCCGTATGCACCAACGAGGTTAAGTATTAAACCTGGTTTATCTTCCATTTTAAACCAAGTTTTAATTTTCGTGGAAGCACCAATGTTAAACCTGGTTTAAAGTTAGAAGAATCTTGGTTTAATTTAAACCTGGACAAGGGCAGATTTAAGCGCTAAACACTCATTATTTTTTCTTCGGTTCAATGTGGTACAGTGAATACGCCGAATTCGCTGCTATAGGTGCAGCAGCAGCACAGAAACGACGACGAAGTTAACGGACAACCCCGACCGATAATTTCACAGAAGAAGAATTTCGACACCGCTTCACAAAGGAGACATTTCGCCATATTTGTACTATGTTAGAAAGTGAGTTGGAACCTCCAAATAAAAGAAATGACAGTCTCTCTACTGAACAGCAAGTTCTTATTGCCCTTCGTTTTTATGCCACTGGTAATTTTCAGATGACAGATGGTGATTTAATCGGTGTGCATCAAACAACTGCTGGACGCATTGCTCATAAAGTTTCCAAAGCAACAGCAAGACTACGACAACAGTTCATTTTGTTTCCCTCGCCTGACCAACTGGAAGTCGAAAAAAAATCTTTCTACAAGATCTCACACTTTCCAGGTGTTATTGTTGTAATAGACGGGACGCACATTCGTGTACAAAGGCCATCGGGAACCTCATCTGAGCTTTATCGCAGTCAAAAAGACTACTTTTCTTTGAACGTTCAAATCATGTTTGATTCTAAATTGAGAGTTAAAGATATTGTGACCCATTGGTACGGGAGTGCTCATGACTCCAGAATTTTTCGAAATTCTTTGTTGTATGACAAACTTGAAGTCCTTCCGCCTGGTTCATGGCTTCCTGGAGACTCAGGCTATCCATGTCTTCCGTGTCTCTTAACACCGTTTTTGTCCCCCTCGGATGCTGCCCAACGACGCTACAACAAAAGTCTCACCATTACGAGAAATTGTGCTGAGCGTGGAATCGGTGTTTTGAAACGTCGCTTTCCAGCTATTAAGAGTGGCCCTCGTGTGCAAATCGAAAACTCGCAACCTATCATAGTGGCTTGCGCGATTCTGCATAACATTGCGATCAACAACAAGGAACCAGAGTTCGAAGGAAATGAACTTTTCAGTCATCCCCCTGCATTCGCCGATCAAAACGTGAACCGAAGAGGTAACGCCGTAAGGCGTCGAGCAATACTTCACCAACTTTTAATTTTACCTCTGAAGGCCTACATAATTCTGAAGGCTTGTTTCTTATCCGAATTTCAAAAATGAATTAATTAATTGTTTGTAGCTTTGAAACGTTTGTGTATTTTAGATGCCAATTTGCGATCTAATTACATGTACAAGTACAATTGCAACTATATACAGTAATGAAAAAAGTGATATTGCTTGCTTTCCCAAGAAAACGAAATAATTTATTAACTGCTTCAACATCTGTTTATTCAGGGGAATACAAACCTTTGACAATTCAGGGAACTAACTTTTGACAATTTCAAAAAATCAAATCTAATTCAAAGCATAAAATCGAGGTGACCAATAAAGAACAATATAGCCATGTACTATGTTTGTAAGAAAGATAAGCATTTAACACGAAGTTATTACTTATTAAAAGATTCAAGCTTTTTCCTCAAGAGCTCTTCCTCCAGCTTCAAGTTCTTCATTTTTTGTCTATGCTCTAATTCGGCGAAGTTAAGAAGTTTTGAGTGAAACGCACTCATGCCCCTGCGATGTTGGTGAGCTTCGATCCGATCTTCCTCCTGAAGCTGCTCATTCTGCTGAGGGGAAGGCTGCAACTGCTGCCAAAAATTCAATTCAAAGGGGATCGTCACATCTGGCTCATCCATGCACGAGAGTTCTTGAACAACGTCACTAATATCCGCGCTGTCGCATGCCATAGCAAGAGCGTCGCAATCGAAATCCGTTGTCAACGGCGGGGTCAGCTCATCGGCATTTATGAGGCCACTGATGCGCCTCGTGCGAGAAATTGGGGCCGCCGTCGATGTTTCACCTCCTGTACGCCACACTTCTCTCTTACACGCGGCCAATTTCTTCTTCGTTTCGATCTTCTGCCTCTTCCACAGCGCCTTTACCTCGTCAGCTGTTCTGCAGCCGTGTCCATGCGACGAGAATTCTTCAGCGATCTTCCGCCACGTATCCGCCTTTTTCTTTACAATCGCACAGCTTGTTCTCTTGTCTTCGACAATCAGCCGGTGGTGCGTCGGTTCCAGCAATTCGATAAGCAAGTTTTGCTCTACTATCGAAAAATTGCGACCTCTCTTCTTTTGCGCCATGATCAAAATGAGTGCTATTAACTGTCTTAAACTCAGTTTGATTAAATAGAGTTTTATTAAACTTAGTTTGGTGCGTCGACAGAAAAAAACTGAGTTTTTCAAAACCAAGTTTGACAGCAAACCAGGTTTAGATAAACCTCGTTGGTGCATACGAGTCTGTCCTCGAGTGTCTTGATTCGTTGATCCTCATCAAACTTCTTGATGTCTTCCGCCATTTTGCGTTTTGTGGTTTTACACAGTTCGACGTATTCAATGTGTTTAGAGTGTATGTTGGTTCCCTTCTTTTTTTTCGGCGCCTTTCCAGAAGAGATTTCGCTTCCCCTGACAGTTTATCCTTTTTTCGTTCTTGTGTCTTTCCGAAATACTGACTGCCGATTCTCGTATGGTCGCTGACGTTTTCGCAAAAATCATTAATATCAAATTTCGTTATCTAGTTCCATGGTGTCAAACTTATTTGTGACAGACAGTTGGTATTCTTCCTTGTGGGTTGATAGTTTAGCGACATCTGCCATTTGAGGTTTCCGCATTAGCTTTGCTCTCTCCATTTTCGTGTTGAAACGCACCGAAGCCCGCACCAGCCGATATATCGCTGCCAGTGTTGAAGCGATTCAGGACGTTGACATCTTGAATGATATGAGGCATGCTTGACAGGATGTAGTCCATCTCATTCTTCGTGGTTCCGTTTGGAGAGATCCAGGTCCATTTCCTCGAAGACTTCTTCTTGAAATAGATGCTCATTTTCTTAAGTCCATGTTGTTCGGCAAATTGAACCATCCGGTGTCCTCTGTCATTTCTAGTTCCTATGCCGCATGGTCCGGTATAAGATTCACTTGGATCATGTCTCCCTATTTTAGTGTTGAAATCACTCAATATCAGGTTACAGTAGGGTCTGCTGCTAGTGATAGGATTGTCCACTTCATCGCATACCTTCTCGACCTCTTCATCTGAGGGACAAACTGTCAGGGGAATCGAAATCTCTTCTGGAAAAGCGCCAAAAACTGAAGAGAACCAACCGATCATTTTTGTCGGCAGATATAGCTGTATGCAATTCAAGTGGCAATTCTTATTGATCCTTGGGCTACTTTTTCACATACTCCATTGAAGCTAGTTACTTTGTCCGCAATCTTTTTATGAACTAGGAAGCCTACTCCGTTTCGATGCAACTTACCGACTTTGTAGTATAACATGTGACCGCTTCTTCTGAGTTTTTGACAACCTTCTTCTTTCATGTGAGTTTCACAGATACAATAATATCGAAATTTATTTTGCTTACTTCTTCCAATTCTGCGACGCGGTCATCAGTAATGAGTGAGCATCGTGCGTTCCAATATTCAGATGTAGGGGTGCTTGAGGCAGCGTTTTTGCACCCAGTGATTCTTAGCACCCTCTGCTCCTTTCCCGTTTTGACTGCTGCTGTGGTCAAGGGGTCTAGAGCTGCTGGGAACTGAGGACCATAGATTATTAGTGACTTGTATGCGGTTCAAAGGAAGTGCCTTAATCGCCACGCTTGGCACCGCGCGTTTGCGAGGGGTCTTCTGCTAGGGTCACCTTCCCATAGACAGCTGTACCAATCTGATGGGTTCCGTCAACCCGGCTTTTCATTCGGAATTTTCCTCCTCCTGGATGGGCTACCTGCATGGTTTACGAACCCTATCTGCCCTGGCAAGGGTTATTTTAGACATTTAGACTGGCGCCCTTCACTCGCCGGTGACCCGCAGCTGCTACAGTCACCCGGGGAAGACCACAAAGAGGCAACAGTTGGCTGATGACCCCAGCGCAATGTGATCAATCTGGAGACTGCAAGCGCCACCCTGCAGTCCAGCCACCCTCGGACAAGGACATTCCCTATTTATTATCATATAAATCATTTGCCTCCATTGAAACATAAATGTAATGTCTTGCAAGCTAGAGGTCATGAAACTTAGTGTGAAGATGAGTAAGGTACCGCAGAGCATAAGATTGGATCTATTGCGTTTTCCGCAAAGATGCGCAGAAGTTGTGGCTCGATGTGTGTTTGAAGATTTGAAATGTCGCTGAATAGGCCATATTTTCAAACTTGTGAAGGCTGTGTAGGACAGAGTATTAGATGGATTTTGATGAAACTTTACCTGAAGGTGAGTGAGGTAGTGTAGAGCTTAAGTTTGGCTCTATTGCGTTTTCCGCAAAGATGCGCAGAAGTTGTGGCTCGATGTGTGTTTGAAAGTTTGAAATGCCGCTGAATAGGCCATATTTTCAAACTTGTGAAGGCTGTGTAGGACAGAGTATTGGATGGATTTTGATGAAACTTTACTTGAAGGTGAGTGAGGTAGTGTAGAGCTTAAGTTTGGCTCTATTGCGTTTTCCGCAAAGATGCGCAGAAGTTGTGGCTCGATGTGTGTTTGAAAGTTTGAAATGCCGCTGAATAGGCCATATTTTCAAACTTGTGAAGGCTGTGTAGGACAGAGTATTGGATGGATTTTGATGAAACTTTACTTGAAGGTGAGTGAGGTAGTGTAGAGCTTAAGTTTGGCTCTATTGCGTTTTCCGCAAAGATGCGCAGAAGTTGTGGCTCGATGTGTGTTTGAAAGTTTGAAATGCCGCTGAATAGGCCATATTTTCAAACTTGTGAAGGCTGTGTAGGACAGAGTATTGGATGGATTTTGATGAAACTTTGCTTGAAGGTGAGTGAGGTAGTGTAGAGCTTAAGTTTGGCTCTATTGCGTTTTCCGCAAAGATGCGCAGAATTTGTGGCTCGATGTGTGTTTGAAAGTTTGAAATGCCGCTGAATAGGCCATATTTTCAAACTTGTGAAGGCTGTGTAGGACAGAGTATTGGATGGATTTTGATGAAACTTTACTTGAAGGTGAGTGAGGTAGTGTAGAGCTTAAGTTTGGCTCTATTGCGTTTTCCGCAAAGATGCGCAGAAGTTGTGGCTCGATGTGTGTTTGAAAGTTTGAAATGCCGCTGAATAGGCCATATTTTCAAACTTGTGAAGGCTGTGTAGGACAGAGTATTGGATGGATTTTGATGAAACTTTACTTGAAGGTGAGTGAGGTAGTGTAGAGCTTAAGTTTGGCTCTATTGCGTTTTCCGCAAAGATGCGCAGAATTTGTGGCTCGATGTGTGTTTGAAAGTTTGAAATGCCGCTGAATAGGCCATATTTTCAAACTTGTGAAGGCTGTGTAGGACAGAGTATTGGATGGATTTTGATGAAACTTTACTTGAAGGTGAGTGAGGTAGT
The DNA here is from genome assembly GCA_907163375.1 of Prostheceraeus crozeri. Taxonomy (NCBI): domain Eukaryota; kingdom Metazoa; phylum Platyhelminthes; order Polycladida; family Euryleptidae; genus Prostheceraeus; species Prostheceraeus crozeri. Next base: position 8,647 of record CAJQUW010003163.1, read on the forward strand.
GTAGAGCTTAAGTTTGGCTCTATTGCGTTTTCCGCAAAGATGCGCAGAATTTGTGGGTTTGAAAGTTTGAAATGCCGCTGAATAGGCCATATTTTCAAACTTGTGAAGGCTGTGTAGGACAGAGTATTGGATGGATTTTGATGAAACTTTACTTGAAGGTGAGTGAGGTAGTGTAGAGCTTAAGTTTGGCTCTATTGCGTTTTCCGCAAAGATGCGCAGAAGTTGTGGCTCGATGTGTGTTTGAAAGTTTGAAATGCCGCTGAATAGGCCATATTTTCAAACTTGTGAAGGCTGTGTAGGACAGAGTATTGGATGGATTTTGATGAAACTTTACTTGAAGGTGAGTGAGGTAGTGTAGAGCTTAAGTTTGGCTCTATTGCGTTTTCCGCAAAGATGCGCAGAAGTTGTGGCTCGATGTGTGTTTGAAGATTTGAAATGCCGCTGAATAGGCCATATTTTCAAACTTGTGAAGGCTGTGTAGGACAGAGTATTGGATGGATTTTGATGAAACTTTACTTGAAGGTGAGTGAGGTAGTGTAGAGCTTAAGTTTGGCTCTATTGCGTTTTCCGCAAAGATGCGCAGAATTTGTGGCTCGATGTGTGTTTGAAAGTTTGAAATGCCGCTGAATAGGCCATATTTTCAAACTTGTGAAGGCTGTGTAGGACAGAGTATTGGATGGATTTTGATGAAACTTTACTTGAAGGTGAGTGAGGTAGTGTAGAGCTTAAGTTTGGCTCTATTGCGTTTTCCGCAAAGATGCGCAGAATTTGTGGCTCGATGTGTGTTTGAAAGTTTGAAATGCCGCTGAATAGGCCATATTTTCAAACTTGTGAAGGCTGTGTAGGACAGAGTATTGGATGGATTTTGATGAAACTTTACTTGAAGGTGAGTGAGGTAGTGTAGAGCTTAAGTTTGGCTCTATTGCGTTTTCCGCAAAGATGCGCAGAAGTTGTGGCTCGATGTGTGTTTGAAAGTTTGAAATGCCGCTGAATAGGCCATATTTTCAAACTTGTGAAGGCTGTGTAGGACAGAGTATTGGATGGATTTTGATGAAACTTTACTTGAAGGTGAGTGAGGTAGTGTAGAGCTTAAGTTTGGCTCTATTGCGTTTTCCGCAAAGATGCGCAGAATTTGTGGCTCGATGTGTGTTTGAAAGTTTGAAATGCCGCTGAATAGGCCATATTTTCAAACTTGTGAAGGCTGTGTAGGACAGAGTATTGGATGGATTTTGATGAAACTTTACTTGAAGGTGAGTGAGGTAGTGTAGAGCTTAAGTTTGGCTCTATTGCGTTTTCCGCAAAGATGCGCAGAATTTGTGGCTCGATGTGTGTTTGAAAGTTTGAAATGCCGCTGAATAGGCCATATTTTCAAACTTGTGAAGGCTGTGTAGGACAGAGTATTGGATGGATTTTGATGAAACTTTACTTGAAGGTGAGTGAGGTAGTGTAGAGCTTAAGTTTGGCTCTATTGCGTTTTCCGCAAAGATGCGCAGAAGTTGTGGCTCGATGTGTGTTTGAAAGTTTGAAATGCCGCTGAATAGGCCATATTTTCAAACTTGTGAAGGCTGTGTAGGACAGAGTATTGGATGGATTTTGATGAAACTTTACTTGAAGGTGAGTGAGGTAGTGTAGAGCTTAAGTTTGGCTCTATTGCGTTTTCCGCAAAGATGCGCAGAATTTGTGGCTCGATGTGTGTTTGAAAGTTTGAAATGCCGCTGAATAGGCCATATTTTCAAACTTGTGAAGGCTGTGTAGGACAGAGTATTGGATGGATTTTGATGAAACTTTACTTGAAGGTGAGTGAGGTAGTGTAGAGCTTAAGTTTGGCTCTATTGCGTTTTCCGCAAAGATGCGCAGAATTTGTGGCTCGATGTGTGTTTGAAAGTTTGAAATGCCGCTGAATAGGCCATATTTTCAAACTTGTGAAGGCTGTGTAGGACAGAGTATTGGATGGATTTTGATGAAACTTTACTTGAAGGTGAGTGAGGTAGTGTAGAGCTTAAGTTTGGCTCTATTGCGTTTTCCGCAAAGATGCGCAGAATTTGTGGCTCGATGTGTGTTTGAAAGTTTGAAATGCCGCTGAATAGGCCATATTTTCAAACTTGTGAAGGCTGTGTAGGACAGAGTATTGGATGGATTTTGATGAAACTTTACTTGAAGGTGAGTGAGGTAGTGTAGAGCTTAAGTTTGGCTCTATTGCGTTTTCCGCAAAGATGCGCAGAATTTGTGGCTCGATGTGTGTTTGAAAGTTTGAAATGCCGCTGAATAGGCCATATTTTCAAACTTGTGAAGGCTGTGTAGGACAGAGTATTGGATGGATTTTGATGAAACTTTACTTGAAGGTGAGTGAGGTAGTGTAGAGCTTAAGTTTGGCTCTATTGCGTTTTCCGCAAAGATGCGCAGAATTTGTGGCTCGATGTGTGTTTGAAAGTTTGAAATGCCGCTGAATAGGCCATATTTTCAAACTTGTGAAGGCTGTGTAGGACAGAGTATTGGATGGATTTTGATGAAACTTTACTTGAAGGTGAGTGAGGTAGTGTAGAGCTTAAGTTTGGCTCTATTGCGTTTTCCGCAAAGATGCGCAGAATTTGTGGCTCGATGTGTGTTTGAAAGTTTGAAATGCCGCTGAATAGGCCATATTTTCAAACTTGTGAAGGCTGTGTAGGACAGAGTATTGGATGGATTTTGATGAAACTTTACTTGAAGGTGAGTGAGGTAGTGTAGAGCTTAAGTTTGGCTCTATTGCGTTTTCCGCAAAGATGCGCAGAATTTGTGGCTCGATGTGTGTTTGAAAGTTTGAAATGCCGCTGAATAGGCCATATTTTCAAACTTGTGAAGGCTGTGTAGGACAGAGTATTGGATGGATTTTGATGAAACTTTACTTGAAGGTGAGTGAGGTAGTGTAGAGCTTAAGTTTGGCTCTATTGCGTTTTCCGCAAAGATGCGCAGAAGTTGTGGCTCGATGTGTGTTTGAAAGTTTGAAATGCCGCTGAATAGGCCATATTTTCAAACTTGTGAAGGCTGTGTAGGACAGAGTATTGGATGGATTTTGATGAAACTTTACTTGAAGGTGAGTGAGGTAGTGTAGAGCTTAAGTTTGGCTCTATTGCGTTTTCCGCAAAGATGCGCAGAATTTGTGGCTCGATGTGTGTTTGAAAGTTTGAAATGCCGCTGAATAGGCCATATTTTCAAACTTGTGAAGGCTGTGTAGGACAGAGTATTGGATGGATTTTGATGAAACTGTACTTGAAGGTGAGTGAGGTAGTGTAGAGCTTAAGTTTGGCTCTATTGCGTTTTCCGCAAAGATGCGCAGAAGTTGTGGCTCGATGTGTGTTTGAAAGTTTGAAATGCCGCTGAATAGGCCATATTTTCAAACTTGTGAAGGCTGTGTAGGACAGAGTATTGGATGGATTTTGATGAAACTTTACTTGAAGGTGAGTGAGGTAGTGTAGAGCTTAAGTTTGGCTCTATTGCGTTTTCCGCAAAGATGCGCAGAATTTGTGGCTCGATGTGTGTTTGAAGATTTGAAATGCCGCTGAATAGGCCATATTTTCAAACTTGTGAAGGCTGTGTAGGACAGAGTATTGGATGGATTTTGATGAAACTTTACTTGAAGGTGAGTGAGGTAGTGTAGAGCTTAAGTTTGGCTCTATTGCGTTTTCCGCAAAGATGCGCAGAATTTGTGGCTCGATGTGTGTTTGAGAATTTGAAATGCCGCTGAATAGGCCATATTTTCAAACTTGTGAAGGCTGTGTAGGACAGAGTATTGGATGGATTTTGATGAAACTTTACTTGAAGGTGAGTGAGGTAGTGTAGAGCTTAAGTTTGGCTCTATTGCGTTTTCCGCAAAGATGCGCAGAATTTGTGGCTCGATGTGTGTTTGAAAGTTTGAAATGCCGCTGAATAGGCCATATTTTCAAACTTGTGAAGGCTGTGTAGGACAGAGTATTGGATGGATTTTGATGAAACTTTACTTGAAGGTGAGTGAGGTAGTGTAGAGCTTAAGTTTGGCTCTATTGCGTTTTCCGCAAAGATGCGCAGAATTTGTGGCTCGATGTGTGTTTGAAAGTTTGAAATGCCGCTGAATAGGCCATATTTTCAAACTTGTGAAGGCTGTGTAGGACAGAGTATTGGATGGATTTTGATGAAACTTTACTTGAAGGTGAGTGAGGTAGTGTAGAGCTTAAGTTTGGCTCTATTGCGTTTTCCGCAAAGATGCGCAGAATTTGTGGATTTGAAATGCCGCTGAATAGGCCATATTTTCAAACTTGTGAAGGCTGTGTAGGACAGAGTATTAGATGGATTTTGATGAAACTGTACTTGAAGGTGAGTGAGGTAGTGTAGAGCTTAAGTTTGGCTCTATTGCGTTTTCCGCAAAGATGCGCAGAAATTTTGGCTCGATGTGTGTTTGAAAGTTTGAAATGCCGCTGAATAGGCCATATTTTCAAACTTGTGAAGGCTGTGTAGGACAGAGTATTGGATGGATTTTGATGAAACTTTACTTGAAGGTGAGTGAGGTAGTGTAGAGCTTAAGTTTGGCTCTATTGCGTTTTCCGCAAAGATGCGCAGAAGTTGTGGCTCGATGTGTGTTTGAGGATTTGAAATGCCGCTGAATAGGCCATATTTTCAAACTTGTGAAGGCTGTGTAGGACAGAGTATTGGATGGATTTTGATGAAACTTTACTTGAAGGTGAGTGAGGTAGTGTAGAGCTTAAGTTTGGCTCTATTGCGTTTTCCGCAAAGATGCGCAGAATTTGTGGCTCGATGTGTGTTTGAAAGTTTGAAATGCCGCTGAATAGGCCATATTTTCAAACTTGTGAAGGCTGTGTAGGACAGAGTATTGGATGGATTTTGATGAAACTTTACTTGAAGGTGAGTGAGGTAGTGTAGAGCTTAAGTTTGGCTCTATTGCGTTTTCCGCAAAGATGCGCAGAATTTGTGGCTCGATGTGTGTTTGAAAGTTTGAAATGCCGCTGAATAGGCCATATTTTCAAACTTGTGAAGGCTGTGTAGGACAGAGTATTGGATGGATTTTGATGAAACTTTACTTGAAGGTGAGTGAGGTAGTGTAGAGCTTAAGTTTGGCTCTATTGCGTTTTCCGCAAAGATGCGCAGAATTTGTGGCTCGATGTGTGTTTGAAAGTTTGAAATGCCGCTGAATAGGCCATATTTTCAAACTTGTGAAGGCTGTGTAGGACAGAGTATTGGATGGATTTTGATGAAACTTTACTTGAAGGTGAGTGAGGTAGTGTAGAGCTTAAGTTTGGCTCTATTGCGTTTTCCGCAAAGATGCGCAGAATTTGTGGCTCGGTGTGTGTTTGAAAGTTTGAAATGCCGCTGAATAGGCCATATTTTCAAACTTGTGAAGGCTGTGTAGGACAGAGTATTGGATGGATTTTGATGAAACTTTACTTGAAGGTGAGTGAGGTAGTGTAGAGCTTAAGTTTGGCTCTATTGCGTTTTCCGCAAAGATGCACAGAAGTTGTGGCTCGATGTGTGTTTGAAAGTTTGAAATGCCGCTGAATAGGCCATATTTTCAAACTTGTGAAGGCTGTGTAGGACAGAGTATTGGATGGATTTTGATGAAACTTTACTTGAAGGTGAGTGAGGTAGTGTAGAGCTTAAGTTTGGCTCTATTGCGTTTTCCGCAAAGATGCGCAGAATTTGTGGCTCGGTGTGTGTTTGAAAGTTTGAAATGCCGCTGAATAGGCCATATTTTCAAACTTGTGAAGGCTGTGTAGGACAGAGTATTGGATGGATTTTGATGAAACTGTACTTGAAGGTGAGTGAGGTAGTGTAGAGCTTAAGTTTGGCTCTATTGCGTTTTCCGCAAAGATGCGCAGAAATTTTGGCTCGATGTGTGTTTGAAAGTTTGAAATGCCGCTGAATAGGCCATATTTTCAAACTTGTGAAGGCTGTGTAGGACAGAGTATTAGATGGATTTTGATGAAACTTTACTTGAAGGTGAGTGAGGTAGTGTAGAGCTTAAGTTTGGCTCTATTGCGTTTTCCGCAAAGATGCGCAGAAGTTGTGGCTCGATGTGTGTTTGAGGATTTGAAATGCCGCTGAATAGGCCATATTTTCAAACTTGTGAAGGCTGTGTAGGACAGAGTATTGGATGGATTTTGATGAAACTTTACTTGAAGGTGAGTGAGGTAGTATAGAGCTTAAGTTTGGCTCTATTGCGTTTTCCGCAAAGATGCGCAGACATTTTGGCTCGATGTGTGTTTGAAAGTTTGAAATGCCGCTGAATAGGCCATATTTTCAAACTTGTGAAGGCTCTGTAGGACAGAGTATTGGATGGATTTTGATGAAACTTTGCTTGAAGGTGAGTGAGGTAGTGTAGAGCTTAAGTTTGGCTCTATTGCGTTTTCCGCAAAGATGCGCAGAATTTGTGGCTCGATGTGTGTTTGAAAGTTTGAAATGCCGCTGAATAGGCCATATTTTCAAACTTGTGAAGGCTGTGTAGGACAGAGTATTGGATGGATTTTGATGAAACTTTTCTTGAAGGTGAGTGAGGTAGTGTAGAGCTTAAGTTTGGCTCTATTGCGTTTTCCGCAAAGATGCGCAGAAATTTTGGCTAGTTGTGTGTTTGAGGATTGAATTTTTGTCGTTTTCGTCAGATTGTGAAGGCTGTGTAGGACAGAGTATTGGATGGATTTTGATGAAACTTTACTTGAAGGTGAGTGAGGTAGTGTAGAGCTTAAGTTTGGCTCTATTGCGTTTTCCGCAAAGATGCGCAGAATTTGTGGCTAGTTGTGTGTTTTAAGGATTGAATTTTTGTGGTTTTCGTCAGATTGTGAAGGCTGTGTAGGACAGAGTATTGGATGGATTTTGATGAAACTTTACTTGAAGGTGAGTGAGGTAGTGTAGAGCTTAAGTTTGGCTCTATTGCGTTTTCCGCAAAGATGCGCAGAAGTTGTGGCTCGATGTGTGTTTTAAGGATTGAATTTTTGTGGTTTTCGTCAGATTGTGAAGGCTGTGTAGGACAGAGTATTGGATGGATTTTGATGAAACTTTACTTGAAGGTGAGTGAGGTAGTGTAGAGCTTAAGTTTGGCTCTATTGCGTTTTCCGCAAAGATGCGCAGAATTTGTGGCTCGATGTGTGTTTGAAAGTTTGAAATGCCGCTGAATAGGCCATATTTTCAAACTTGTGAAGGCTGTGTAGGACAGAGTATTGGATGGATTTTGATGAAACTTTACTTGAAGGTGAGTGAGATAGTGTAGAGCTTAAGTTTGGCTCTATTGCGTTTTCCGCAAAGATGCGCAGAATTTGTGGCTCGGTGTGTGTTTGAAAGTTTGAAATGCCGCTGAATAGGCCATATTTTCAAACTTGTGAAGGCTGTGTAGGACAGAGTATTGGATGGATTTTGATGAAACTTTACTTGAAGGTGCGTGAGGTAGTGTAGAGCTTAAGTTTGGCTGTATTGCGTTTTCCGCAAAGATGCACAGAAGTTGTGGCTCGATGTGTGTTTGAAAGTTTGAAATGCCGCTGAATAGGCCATATTTTCAAACTTGTGAAGGCTGTGTAGGACAGAGTATTGGATGGATTTTGATGAAACTGTACTTGAAGGTGAGTGAGGTAGTGTAGAGCTTAAGTTTGGCTCTATTGCGTTTTCCGCAAAGATGCGCAGAATTTGTGGCTCGGTGTGTGTTTGAAAGTTTGAAATGCCGCTGAATAGGCCATATTTTCAAACTTGTGAAGGCTGTGTAGGACAGAGTATTGGATGGATTTTGATGAAACTGTACTTGAAGGTGAGTGAGGTAGTGTAGAGCTTAAGTTTGGCTCTATTGCGTTTTCCGCAAAGATGCGCAGAAATTTTGGCTCGATGTGTGGTTGAAAGTTTGAAATGCCGCTGAATAGGCCATATTTTCAAACTTGTGAAGGCTGTGTAGGACAGAGTATTAGATGGATTTTGATGAAACTTTACTTGAAGGTGAGTGAGGTAGTGTAGAGCTTAAGTTTGGCTCTATTGCGTTTTCCGCAAAGATGCGCAGAAGTTGTGGCTCGATGTGTGTTTGAGGATTTGAAATGCCGCTGAATAGGCCATATTTTCAAACTTGTGAAGGCTGTGTAGGACAGAGTATTGGATGGATTTTGATGAAACTTTACTTGAAGGTGAGTGAGGTAGTATAGAGCTTAAGTTTGGCTCTATTGCGTTTTCCGCAAAGATGCGCAGAAATTTTGGCTCGATGTGTGTTTGAAAGTTTGAAATGCCGCTGAATAGGCCATATTTTCAAACTTGTGAAGGCTCTGTAGGACAGAGTATTGGATGGATTTTGATGAAACTTTGCTTGAAGGTGAGTGAGGTAGTGTAGAGCTTAAGTTTGGCTCTATTGCGTTTTCCGCAAAGATGCGCAGAATTTGTGGCTCGATGTGTGTTTGAAAGTTTGAAATGCCGCTGAATAGGCCATATTTTCAAACTTGTGAAGGCTGTGTAGGACAGAGTATTGGATGGATTTTGATGAAACTTTTCTTGAAGGTGAGTGAGGTAGTGTAGAGCTTAAGTTTGGCTCTATTGCGTTTTCCGCAAAGATGCGCAGAAATTTTGGCTAGTTGTGTGTTTTAAGGATTGAATTTTTGTCGTTTTCGTCAGATTGTGAAGGCTGTGTAGGACAGAGTATTGGATGGATTTTGATGAAACTTTACTTGAAGGTGAGTGAGGTAGTGTAGAGCTTAAGTTTGGCTCTATTGCGTTTTCCGCAAAGATGCGCAGAATTTGTGGCTAGTTGTGTGTTTTAAGGATTGAATTTTTGTGGTTTTCGTCAGATTGTGAAGGCTGTGTAGGACAGAGTATTGGATGGATTTTGATGAAACTTTACTTGAAGGTGAGTGAGGTAGTGTAGAGCTTAAGTTTGGCTCTATTGCGTTTTCCGCAAAGATGCGCAGAATTTGTGGCTCGGTGTGTGTTTGAAAGTTTGAAATGCCGCTGAATAGGCCATATTTTCAAACTTGTGAAGGCTGTGTAGGACAGAGTATTGGATGGATTTTGATGAAACTGTACTTGAAGGTGAGTAAGGTAGTGTAGAGCTTAAGTTTGGCTCTATTGCGTTTTCCGCAAAGATGCGCAGAAATTTTGGCTCGATGTGTGGTTGAAAGTTTGAAATGCCGCTGAATAGGCCATATTTTCAAACTTGTGAAGGCTGTGTAGGACAGAGTATTAGATGGATTTTGATGAAACTTTACTTGAAGGTGAGTGAGGTAGTGTAGAGCTTAAGTTTGGCTCTATTGCGTTTTCCGCAAAGATGCGCAGAAGTTGTGGCTCGATGTGTGTTTGAGGATTTGAAATGCCGCTGAATAGGCCATATTTTCAAACTTGTGAAGGCTGTGTAGGACAGAGTATTGGATGGATTTTGATGAAACTTTACTTGAAGGTGAGTGAGGTAGTATAGAGCTTAAGTTTGGCTCTATTGCGTTTTCCGCAAAGATGCGCAGAAATTTTGGCTCGATGTGTGTTTGAAAGTTTGAAATGCCGCTGAATAGGCCATATTTTCAAACTTGTGAAGGCTCTGTAGGACAGAGTATTGGATGGATTTTGATGAAACTTTGCTTGAAGGTGAGTGAGGTAGTGTAGAGCTTAAGTTTGGCTCTATTGCGTTTTCCGCAAAGATGCGCAGAATTTGTGGCTCGATGTGTGTTTGAAAGTTTGAAATGCCGCTGAATAGGCCATATTTTCAAACTTGTGAAGGCTGTGTAGGACAGAGTATTGGATGGATTTTGATGAAACTTTTCTTGAAGGTGAGTGAGGTAGTGTAGAGCTTAAGTTTGGCTCTATTGCGTTTTCCGCAAAGATGCGCAGAAATTTTGGCTAGTTGTGTGTTTTAAGGATTGAATTTTTGTCGTTTTCGTCAGATTGTGAAGGCTGTGTAGGACAGAGTATTGGATGGATTTTGATGAAACTTTACTTGAAGGTGAGTGAGGTAGTGTAGAGCTTAAGTTTGGCTCTATTGCGTTTTCCGCAAAGATGCGCAGAATTTGTGGCTAGTTGTGTGTTTTAAGGATTGAATTTTTGTGGTTTTCGTCAGATTGTGAAGGCTGTGTAGGACAGAGTATTGGATGGATTTTGATGAAACTTTACTTGAAGGTGAGTGAGGTAGTGTAGAGCTTAAGTTTGGCTCTATTGCGTTTTCCGCAAAGATGTGTAGAAGATTTGGCTCGATGTGTTCTTTTTTTCGTGATGTTATTTATTTTGGCTCTATAGTAAAAAATCATTAACCTATATTGTCTGATCTCTCACTGAGGAGCCCAGTAATCAACAATGTGCAGCAGAATTTTGTCAAACGGGTCAGTGCCGTGAATGCGTGTACGCCACATAAAGGTGCAGCGATCGTGTGTGTTGCCCCTAGGCAATGAGTCACATATATGTGCGTATATGCGCCGACGATCAAGGTCAACCATGAACAGTCATTTTAGAGGATTGGCATATTCTACGTTATCGACTGTAGCGCAGCAACTATTTATCCGATTTGAATGAAATTTGGTTTGTAGAGAGAAAATATCCATAGCTAGACACTCCTCAAGTTTCATAGCGATCAGTTCAGTATAACATGATTTATCGAATTTTGAAGGAGTGGGGGGATAAAACCTACAAGTACCGAGAACTGAAAGAATCCAAAATGAAACTTGACTACACAACTTCTAAACTTCACCATTGCTCTATCAAAATCAAAAATTAATTCTCTCCTTTTTTAGGTCACGAGGTTTTATTGCGCTTTAAAAGTAAAATGACCCGACGCGTTTCGACTCAACGGTACACTGGCAGGGCTACATGATAGGGGTTATATACTTAGGTCTTGTATTTGATATCTCCTCAGACTAGCTCATGACGTCTATTCATCAAATTAGGCATTTTCGACACAATCCAACGAGATTCAGGTGTCTTAGTAGATATCGCCGATTTCTATTTATCCAAAATGCTGCAGTTGAAATAATTAACTGAGACAGTCTTTGAGACGAAACACGTCAGGTCATTCTACTTTTAAAACGCAATAAAACCTCGTGACATAAAAAGTAGAGAATTAATTTTTGATTTTGATCGAACAATGGTGAAGTTAAAGAACCTCCTCATTGATGACAGTACGTGCATAACGTACTGAAACCGGCATGAGAATACATTTATGACGAAGTCAATCTTTGCTAACGAGCTTTCATTTTTGTTTAAAATAGCGGGCAACAATTATTACTGTCCTGATTTTAATTCATTTGAATTGAAGAAAAAGAAAAGATGCCTCATCTGCCAAGCAATGCATAGCTTTTAGATGCCACTTCGACCAGCATCCTTTAAGAAAACGATGTAATGCAAAGAGATTTCATCGATGCCTAGAACATCCACAAATTATACGTTTAAAATGAAGGATTTCTAAGGGATCTCAAACTTTTGAAAAATACCCTGGTCATGAGTCTTCATGTATTTTGTTTATCGTGAGGAAAGATGACAAGAGCTGAATTTTTGGGTTTTAGGATTACTCCGTTGACGCCGTGCTGCAATGTATAATGAGAAAATTCGAACATCTATCGAAGAAAGAAAAGCTGACATTAGAAATTTTGCTCAGTGATCTAAAATTTGGCCAGGTGTTCGTTAAATTGAAGAGTCCTTGCGGTAATTTGATCGTTTTGTATGAAAATTCGACCGCGGAATTATTAGTCGTTTTCTCAACATCGAAGCAGTTGCAGGAGCTGGTGGATCGTGGAAACTTCGACAAAGAGAAATTTGAAAATGAAGCGTGCACATTTAGTGTTTATCCAGATGAGGTGAGTTGAACTGATTTCAATCGAATTTCAGAATTATTGCAATAAACTAAATGTTGAATAATGCTACTGTTTTGCAATATGAATGAAATGAAGAATGTTAGATAAAATTATAAAGAAAATTCCGGACATCTTTCCAACTGCTTTCTTCAGCGGAAAAGAGGAATGAGACAAAACTGAATGTTAGGGCATTCAAAGCAGGATGTATGAGAGCGAATTTTACCATGGCAAGAGAGCGATCTATCAACAGATCGATATTGCCAACGTTGGGAAAGGCTTGGCACCTGGTTGATAATTTCAGGATTTGACTCTCTGTCACTGTCTCTTCATTGAATGATAATAACAAGTTTCATTGTATTCCCTTGATAGAATCATCCTGGTGCCAAATTATGGACAAAATAATTAAAAGCTTAAAACTTGACATATTATTACATGTATTACATTTATACATGTATATATTGATACCATGACATATTAGGGACACTGTTTACCACCAAGAAAAAATATTATTCTTAATTATGCTGTATTGAATGAGGTAATACGCATACCTAGGCCTACAGGTCATCGGTATACACACGATCTTATGAATAGGATATTAATGAAGCTATGACTCGAAACTTCAAATTTGATTTTAAAAAGTATTTCTTCATTTTAAATACACGTAATCAAATGTAATATCAAATCATAAATGGTTTCCTATACGCAGCGACTAATCTTAGGCTGCATGTAAACCTACACCATATATGTAAATTATACCGCTATGCACTGTATTTCATCTAATAAGCGCCCACAATATGTTCTCTAATAAATGCCCCAAAAAGACCCCTCTCTATCTAAAGCCCTATGAAAATAGCAACTGTGCAAAAAGTAGGAATTGAAGCCACAGAATTAGACAGGTCGTCTCTTCTTCTGTTTGACTAGAAAGGAAGCATTAGAACATGTAACGCTAATGAAATGACACAGTCTGCTGACCATAATACCATTACAGAAATCGAACAATAAGCAGCCAGTTCAACAATAAACACGCCAAATTGTGCGAAGTTTCAGGGACTGTTGTCAACCGGATCACACAGCAAAGAGACACATACTATGTCAAGTTCTACAGAGGAGTTTGTGAACGCTTCTTCGTGTGCTTGCTAACTTTATTTAAAGTGATCGGAAGGACCAACTTTGCCGAGAAAACTTTTGCCCAATGATCTGAATTCTTCGAATTTGAAGGAATCGTGGCATTCGGAGTATTTTGAAGGAATTCTGAGCATTCCACAAGCGAAGCACGACTATTTTTCCTATCTCTGTAAGGTATTAAAAATTTCTTTTTGCCACTTAGTAAGTTCCTGCATGTGCCATCGTTTTGCAATCAGTTTGCATTTCTAGCAAAGTGATACGATTAAACAATCTAATTCTGTGGTTGAAGCCTTTTTCCAATAAAAGCCCCTGATAAATCACTGAAATGATAGACCTGACGGACTTGTTATAGAAAGCATTCGGTGCTGCATTACGAGTATAACAACATTACAAAACATTTTTCTCAAAGAAAAGTAATCTTGTTGTTGACCGTGACTGACCTAAAAATAACGCTTTGACGGGATGGCTCTAAAAACAAAGCTACTTTTCAATTATCATTTCTTTTAGTAAGCGGATTGGCTATGGAACATCAGTAAAAGATATATTTTTCAAAATATGTAAGATTAGATCAGAATAAGTCTTCTGTCATAAGTTATCACGATTCAAAAATTAGGTGGAAGAAAATTGCTAGTCATGGTAGCGCAAATGTTAATGACCAGTCAGACATTCACTCGCAGAAACAGTAACTTTGAAGTTATGAATGAAATCTTGAATGAGAAAGGTCATACAGATTCCAAATGACAATATGTTTTTCAATCAATCTGCTAATCCTAGATGTCAAGCCCTTTAAACAGATTCTATTTGCTCTGGTTTACTGCTATATTTTCACTTCAATCAACTATGAAACTTATACAAAAATACTTTTCATTTTATATCCAAAGTTGGTATAAGGAGAACTCAAGGAAAAGCCAGTATTCCCGACCGGTTTCACCCTCTTCTTGGAAGGCTGCTCATGGGAATGATTTGTTTAAAACTAAATTAACTAGAATGCATACAAAATCTCTGAACTTGCATTCAAGCTAAGTTTCAACGTAGAAACAAATTAATGCTCTTTTCTGTCTCTGTCAAAGCGATTCGCAGATGGATGCAGTTGATATATAGGCGCAGTTTCAAAATGCATCGGAAGATTTCTACAACACATTGCAATATGAGCACTAACGCTAAGGATCCTATATAGCTCATTGATTTTCTATGGAATTTTAGCTAATTTAGTTTTAAGTAAATCATTCCCGTGAGTAGCTTTCCAAGAAGAAGGTAAAACCATTCGGGACTATACTGGCTTTTCCTTGAGTTCTCCTTATTTCATTCATTATAACATTTTGATACTTTTTACTTTTATATAAGTATCATCTGGTTCAACCCACCATTCAGTCTTGTGAAAACGGATACTGGATACAAATACCTTTCATTAGTGAATAAGCACTTTCCTCCCAACCATAAATATTGAACTATTTTCAACAGAAACAACATAAAAGTAAGTTATAACTGCACGATTAATATGAGAGAGACTGTCTAACAGCATAACAGCAAGATATTGAATTCAAACAATAACGAAACTAACCAAGTGCAATTCAGTAGGCAACAATGCAATTGCAGGAAAAAAGATGAATGTCCTCTTGAAGGAAAATGTTAGAAAGAATGCGCTGTGTATGAAGCGACGGTAACAACAGAAGATGGCAGAGATCACTTATATATCGGTCAAATAGAGAACAGCTTCAAAACGAGATATCGCAATTACAAAAAGTCTTTCACGAATATCAGATATAAAAACGAAACTGCATTGTTGAGATTTATAAATAAATAAATAAATAAATAATCGTTTATTAATCAATACTGAAAATTATGCATTTCAAAATGAAGTCAAACACAAAGTTAAGAGTAATACATCAAATAAGTAACTTTCTTGACAGCTGTCTGTTATAAAGTACGGAACATCGAGGAATGAAGGAGGATGAGTGACGTGATGTCGCACAGGCCTGTAGTTGAACGTGACCACTTCTTGACAGTACAGATGGGAAAATAGAATTAATGCGATTTTCGGGATTTCGAAGCTGATTGAAGAACTTCAGACTTCTCTTCTGTCGTCTGCTTTCAAGCGAAGGAAACAAAGTGCAAGTGCAAGTTACAGAACAGATTATTCTGTGGCAACGTTTGCGAATTTTCTCGAGCTTGGAGGAATTCCCTTTGTTCATTCCCAGGAGTAGAGGTGAGTTATATTCAAGAATTGAAAGAATGTGTGCCTCATAAACTTGCATTACTTCTTTTTTAGTTACAACCGGCATACGTCGCAATTTCTTAAAAAGATAGATTTTTGACTGGCGGACTTGCATATCTGAGTAACGTGCTGATCCCATTTCAGATTACTTTGGAAGATAACTCCGAGGAATTTTATAGATTCTACTATAAATTATTATTTATGAATGATTAATAAATAATTTTTAAATAATTATTATAATTTATTAATTAATATTTATAAATTATTTATTTGGACATTGAAGAACAACAAGAAAAATTATAATATCAAATGGGAAATGATTTGTCAAATTTCGCCGTATAAATGTGGTACAAGAATATGTAATCTGTGTCTGATGGAGAAATATCGCATTCTAACACAAAAGACTAATAATTTGATCAACAAAAAGTGTGAAATTGCATCTACATGTAGACATAGAAGAAAACTATTCTCTGATCAGTGAAATATCATTGCCGCAATCTTCTTGCCAATTTTATGATTTGAAAAAAACTCCCTATAACTTACTATGTTCATATTGCTTCTTTGTTTCATGCTTACTACATTATGGAGATCGTGAAAATCTTAGCGTACTCGGAGTAGTGCAAAGCATTATTTTCTTTATCTTATATATATAATATATCTTCCAATGTACAGCAAAAAAAGCATTTCCAGACTAGTTTCGATGTATTTTATGCCATCATCTTCAGCGGTTACAAAAGAGTCACAAAATTGCCTACAAATCATTTTATATGATATGTGATGTATAAGTATATAATTTTTCTGTTTTTGGTTTTCATAATCCACTAATTCCGAATGAAGCTGTTAAAACTGTTCAGTAATTGTTTCGTTGTTCAAGTTCTTGTCATATAGTTTAACATTCATATATTGTGGTGATAATTCACTTTCTTTGCAAATGTTGTTGTAGTTGATATCGAGACAGAAAACAGAAAAATGATTTTTTGCTATAACACGACTCAAATCTGGAAAGAATTACATCTGGTGAAATCAAAATTTGAAGTCATCATCATACATGGCAAGATATAGAGATAGAATAGCTACAGACATCATAAACGTTCATGGAAGTTTCACCATGTCTTTTTCATCGTGTTTAGGTTCGTAGATATTCCTATGTTTAAATATTGAACCGCAATGTACCTGTTTAGCATATTGTGCTTTAATCATAGATAACTTTATCACAATGATATTGCAATTCAGATATCAGAACCGCACTAAGCTATGGCTGATCTAAGCTAAGCTGACGGCCCTCAGCCTTAGAACATATTGAGGTCAGATTTAAAAGTCACAATGATAATGCTGAAGAGCGTAGCACTGAATCATTATCATTGGCCATTCTTTAAAGAGGATCACAATTACGTTGTTGCAGTGATTCATACGGAATTCATAAGCTATGTTTCTTTCATTTTTACTCGATGGATGATTAAAACAAACGTTCAAGGACTCTGTTTAAAAAGGCGGGCAACAGTGAAAATATCATTTCTGTCCGACTTTTTTCACTTGAATGCAGTGTCTAAGAAATCGGACCGCAATGTGATACACACTACAATTTGTAACTACACAGTTACAATGTGATATTGAAGTGAATGCTATGGGTTATAGCCCATTACCTAGAATTTTGGACAGTTGGATATCTATGCAATTGTATCACAGAAATATTGTTATACCCACAGAATTAGATTGTTTAATCGTATCACTTTGCTAGAAGTGCAAACTGAATCAAAACCATGGCACATGCAGGAACTTATTAAGTGGACAAAAAGAAATTTTTAATACCTTACAGGGATAAGAAAAATAGTCGTGCGTCGCTTGCGGATTGCTCTGAATTCCTTCAAAATGCTCCGATCGCCACAATTCCTTCAGTTTCGAAGAATTCAGATCATTGCGCAAAAGTTTTCTCGATAATGTTTGGTCATCAGATCATTTTAAAAAAAGTTGGCAGGCGCATGAAAAAACGTTCACAAACTTCTCTGTAGAACTTGACATCGTCTGTGTCTCTTTGCTGTGTGATCCGGCTGATAACAGTCACTGAAACTTTGCACAATTTGGCGTGTTTGATGTTGAACTAGCTGCTCATTGTTGGCCGTAGAACAAACGCTCTACGTTGGCCGTTATAGCAAGAACGCACCAATGCCATGCGTTATATTTCATTGATAATCGTCGTTGTTACCGTCTTCTGAATTAATGACTACTATCCAGGTATGTAGCCAGAAGCTTCCACAGACTTCTACATGTACATGAATCAGAGCACACATTCACTACAACAGTAATCATGCCTTGCTTTTTCAAGCATCAATGATCCCTATTGCCTCTGCTGTACGACTCATTGATGCTTTCAAAATCTAGGCATGATTGATATATTGTGTTTCAATTGTAGTAAATTTTTGTTATTATTATTCAATCTGACTCCAAAGGAAAAACAAGTCACCACAATGTAATTCTTCTTTATTCATGTTAACACCAAGTTCGCATCACGTCTGACATCTTTAGACAATCAAGATTAGGTGTTTAGTTATTCAACTAAGGCGCGCGCGCAGCATGGCCGCCGACGTTCTAGACAAACTCAGATAATAAAACGTTTTAAACAAGAACACATGGGCACGCTGAGAAACTTGAATAGTTTTAACGATGAGGTGATGATAACTTAACTACTATTAAAATTATACATATAAAAGATGATACTTAAAAACAGAAATAAGTAGCTAACACATAAGTAGCACTATTATCAAGAGATAGAGATAAGAAGTTTGTTAGATTCACAGTAATACACTTATCGTAAAATATAGTTAAAGTTGAATATCCTACACAAATATCTGAACTGCAATATTACATTGAGGACAATAGCTATTTCCTTTTGTACCTGCATCTTGAGGTGATCTCCGTCTTCTTTTTGAACATTTCCTTTCACTCCTTCATAAAGACCTGATATTTCTGTTCCAGACATAACATTCCACATTTGTGTCTCTTTGTTGTTCGTAAAATTTTCCATTTGATGTCAGCGGTAACCCGCGGAATCTCCTATTTCGAGCGGTAAATGCGGAAAATACAATTTCGTGCGGAAATATGCGGAATAATCAGTTATAAGCGGAAATGTGCGGAATCTACATGTATTTAAACATCTAATATTGTCCAATGTTACACCCTGTCGTTGCATTGCATGCACGGCTGAGAATTCTAACCGCGAATCTAAACTGAACGAAATAGCAGCCGATTAAAGGGTAAATCCAATTTATTCCACAACATTTCTGTCTTTTCAACTTTGGGTCTCAGATTTCCGTGAAAATTTGCATATATACTCATTTTTTTACGCTGAACACGAAAATCTTAGCGGCGACCACACCAAATAAAAACTTTCCATAGAAATCTAGCACTTTTAAAAAGCCATTTTTTCTACATCTCGGTCAGAGGACAAATTGATCTCGGTCAGATAGATGTCGAATAGGAAACTCTTCGGCTTCTGCATTTGGGTTGCTGATGAAACTGGGAACTTAAGATGAATGCTTGCATGCGGAAAGCGAAGTGACCAAAATGTAACGTATTACATATAATGTCCGTTGACCGTGACCTACCTTGTCCTCTGACCGAGATTTTTAAGGTCTCGGTCAGAGGACAAATTGATGTCGAAGAGGAAACTTCGGTTTGTGCATTTGGGTTCATGAGACTGCGGGAACTTTGGACGAATACTTGAACGCGTAAAACGAAGTGATCTAAATGTAATTGCATGCATCATCATGTCTTTAGACCGAGACCCTTGTACTCTGACCGAGATCTTCAATTTCAACGTTGTCCTCTGACCGAGATTTTTTAGGGTCTCGGTCAGAGGACATTTTCGTGGTTTTTGGAGATTTTGAGAGGGTTAATTGATATAAATGAAAAATTTCTTTCGCATAGATGTTAAGAGCATGGATCCCTCCTATGCTGTGAAATTTCATCGATTCCTGACTAAATTTCTGGTTTTAGCATCCATATGAAATTTTTGGGAATATTCAAATTCTCTGGTCGAAAAAACGGATAAAAATATTTTTAAATCAATATTGCTCACTTGTAACGTCACCAAACTGAATTTTCTTTACAGATTTATAAACTAGCGCACTAGGGGATTCGTTTGGTGCAAAACGTTTAATGGAAGAATCGATATTCTTCGAGAAAAGGTACCTCGGTCAGAGGACAGAAAACGTCTCGGTCAGAGGAAATTTTTTTCATTGGACAATGGAAACCCAGTGAAAATTCAATGATTAATATTAATTACAATATTTAAAATTAGACTGTCTTAAAGAGCTGATCTTCTTCTTTCAGATGATATAAATATTAGTGGGTGTATTTAAATGTATCTAATCGAAAATCCGTGTTGAAGTGAGAGTACTGCAACTTTGGACATGCTTTTTTGGTCTTTTTTCGGCAAAAAACGGCAACTTGTGAAGAAGGTCTTGGCTTTGTGACTTTTTAAAAACCATGCCATAATAGATGAGATCTTTACGGTTCGATTAAAAAAAAACTATTGAAATCGGTTCAGAAATATGGATTTTACAAATCAAAGACACATTTTCGTCAAATGTTGTGGATTAAATTGGATTTACCCTAAAGTTGACTATTTCGTTACCACTGAAGAATGGCAGTATGAGGCAGGCAATCCACGACGTATTCTATACGCGGAATTCCTTGGAAGTCTGACTTTGTACAGTGTATGTGTGACTCACAGCTCACATCACATAGTCTCTTAGCGACGAGAACGCCTCTGGTTTACTGTATGCCTATTGAAATAGTTTTTAAGACGCTTCGATTTTAGACACATTTTGTTTACATAACTTGCGTAGTCAATAAAATTCGTTATATGCTTGAAAATTGGTTTCTGCTTATCTTGAATAATAGCCTTTTTATATAAATTGTCAGTAAAGTGGAATAATTCTTTCGAGCGGAGTGTACATACTCGGATTTTGAATGGTGAACGTCCTTGGAACAGAAAACGGACTTCACCAGTCGATTCAGAATATATGAATTACTATTCAAAAGTGGTCTTGTTTTTCGATAAGATGTCCGCCTGGCCCTGGATGTCAGATCCTTTTTGTTTTCTTTCAGTGTCCAGATGTATTTTGATAATATACTTTCATTCTTGTATCTTATATCTGTAAATGACTTCTTGTGATTGCTGAATCATGTTTTGAATTCTTCTTCCGTTTGTCCAATATAAATTTTCTTTTCATCTTCAGTTGTAATAGCTGCTTGATAGACGATACATTGTTGTGGACAATTGCCGTCTAAAGGATCCGATTTCTTCTTGTTACAATTGCATGTTGCTTCTTCAGTTTTCTCTCCTCTTAACTCTACTAAAATTGTAATTCATCCACAATGCAAACACATTGAAGTCAAAAGAAGAGAGAACTCGAGAGGCAAGAACATGCAATTATAAAGAGTATACAATGATGATATTCCAATACTGTGAAAGTGTGTGCTGATACTCCAATACTGTGAGTGTGTGCTGACACTCCAATACTGTGACAGTGTGTGCTGATACTCAAATACTGTGACAGTGTGTGATGATACTCCAATACTGTGACAGTGTATGCTAATACTCCAATACTGTGACAGTGTGTGCTGATACTCCAATACTGTGACAGTGTGTGCTGATATTCCAATACTGTGACATTGTATGCTGATACTCCAATACTGTGACAGTGTGTGCTGATACTCCAATACTGTGACAGTGTGTGCTGATACTCCAATACTGTGACAGTGTGTGCTGATACTCCAATACTGTGACAGTGTGTGATAATACTCCAATACTGTGACAGTGTGTGCTGATACTCCAATACTGTGACAGTGTGTGCTGATACTCCAATACTGTGACAGTGTGTGCTGATCCTCCAATACTGTGACAGTGTGTGCTGATACTCCAATACTGTGACAGTGTGTGCTGATACTCCAATACTGTGACAGTGTGTGCTGATACTCCAATACTGTGACAGTGTGTGCTGATACTCCAATACTGTGACAGTGTGTGCTGATACTCCAATACTGTGACAGTGTGTGCTGATACTCCAATACTGTGACAGTGTGTGCTGACACTCCAATACTGTGACAGTGTGTGGTGATACTGCAATACTGTGACAGTGTGTGCTGATACTCCAATACTGTGACAGTGTGTGCTGATACTCCAATACTGTGACAGTGTGTGCTGATACTCCAATACTGTGACAGTGTGTGCTGATACTCCAATACTGTGACAGTGTGTGCTGACACTCCAATACTGTGACAGTGTGTGCTGATACTGCAATACTGTGACAGTGTGTGCTGATATTCCAATACTGTGACATTGTATGCTGATACTCCAATACTGTGACAGTGTGTGCTGATACTCCAATACTATGACAGTGTGTGCTGATACTCCAATACTGTGACAGTGTGTGCTGATACTCCAATACTGTGACAGTGTGTGATAATACTCCAATACTGTGACAGTGTGTGCTGATACTCCAATACTGTGACAGTGTGTGCTGATACTCCAATACTGTGACAGTGTGTGCTGATACTCCAATACTGTGACAGTGTGTGCTGATACTCCAATACTGTGACAGTGTGTGCTGATACTCCAATACTGTGACAGTGTGTGCTGATACTCCAATACTGTGACAGTGTGTGCTGATACTCCAATACTGTGACAGTGTGTGCTGATACTCCAATAGTGTGACAGTGTGTGCTGATACTCCAATACTGTGACAGTGTGTGCTGATACTCCAATACTGTGACAGTGTGTGGTGATACTGCAATACTGTGACAGTGTGTGCTGATACTCCAATACTGTGACAGTGTGTGCTGATCCTCCAATACTGTGACAGTGTGTGCTGATACTCCAATACTGTGAGTGTGTGCTGATACTCCAATACTGTGACAGTGTGTGCTGATACTGCAATACTGTGAGTGTGTGCTGATACTCCAATACTGTGACAGTGTGTGCTGATACTCCAATACTGTGACAGTGTGTGCTGATACTCCAATACTGTGACAGTGTGTGCTGATACTCCAATACTTTGACAGTGTGTGCTGATACTCCAATACTGTGACAGTGTGTGCTGATACTCCAATACTGTGGCTGTATGCTGATACTCCAATACTGTGACAGTGTGTGCTGATACCCCAATACTGTGACAGTGTGTGCTGATACTCCAATACTGTGACAGTGTGTGCTGATACTCCAATACTTTGACAGTGTGTGCTGATACTCCAATACTGTGACAGTGTGTGCTGATACTCCAATACTGTGACAGTGTGTGCTGATACTCCAATACTGTGACAGTGTGTGCTGATACTCCAATACTGTGACAGTGTGTGCTGATACTCCAATACTGTAACAGTGTGTGCTGATACTCCTACACTGTAATAGAACAATCTCCTAACAATAATGTTATCTTTTAACGGTTGGCGTTGCATTTACTTTTCTTGCTTTATCTACTTCCATTATCACATTCGGCATTTTGTTTTTGAACAGTTCTTGAGTGTCTGTAAACATGAACTCATTTTTGCAATTATGCATTTAATTTTCAGAGCCATTTTCCAAAAGTTCCGCTGCACTTTCTTGCGGCCATAACTGACAACGTTGAATCTTATCTTTGGTTAGCGCAAAATCGGTTGATTCCTCCAAATGAAATTGCGATGGACAATTATGGTCGAACTATTTTTCATATGTGCATCGATGAAGAAAGTCCACGGCTTCTGGAAATGCTGCTGACGAGTACAGAGTAAGAACCGTTTCATATTCAGGGGCTGGAAAAATTAATCAGGTGCCAATTTTTCCCATTAATTGCAATACTAACAAGTCAAAAAAGCCATTTACTGAGCGATAATTATAAGCTATAGGCCAACAGCACAATATATTGATATATTAGTCTACGCAGTCGATAATCCAATATTCTTTAGATCTACACGTATAAAAGAAAGACAATGTTGGATACCACTGTAAACTGTAGGCCACTAATTTAGGCACGAAGCCGAAATTTCGTGCCAGTTAGCGCCTAGCTAGTGCCTCGAGGCACCAGTAGGCGCCACTAGGCACTAATGGGCACCAAATCAAATATTTGTTTATCCAATGAAATTGAAGGAAAAGTCAATGGGCACGAACTCGGCTCTATAAACTTCGTGCCTACTCGTGCCTTGTGTTGGTTAGAATTGATGCCTAAATTTCGTGCCTAATTCAAGCAAAATTTCGCGCCCTAGAGTTTACAGTGTGGGAAACTTTTCTTAGTAATTTATAGAATTCATTTAAGCTCTAATGTAAAAGCATCTAATCAAACATGCATGCCTGATACCTTCTAATAATCTTAGATAAATCAAAATTATGTCAAACCTCATGAAACGCGTGTTATCAGATGGCCATTGTGGTTGTCTCTGTGATTGAGCTGGAAGATATCACGTTCGTAGATTTTTCTTTTTCTAATCGTCATAACTTTTAGTCACGGGAGCTCACTATCACGCATGCAACGGCCAAAATGATGATTCGAAATAAAAGCTTGGTTGTGTAGCAAATTGCATTGAAAATAGTCTATCGTTAATGCCATGCAGAGAAAATTTAGATCAGGAACATGGCAAAACATATGGCACATGTCATGATAAACTAGAAAGGAATTTTGAATTATAACACTTAAAGTTTTCTTGGAAAATTATTTTAAAGGACAAAAACATTGCCTGTCGGTCTCTGTGTACATGTACAGTCTACATTTACGTGCTCATTACATCTTGTCTATAGTTGCATTTGATATTTGCATATGCATTTTCAAGATATATTTCATGAAATGTCTTTTTCATCACCTGATGCTAACTGAAGCAGTCGAAGTTTTGGGAGCAAAATTCAAAAACTCTTGCACTTTTTTTCTTTTAATCTATCATAATAAATAACAAAATGATGATGAAGCAGAAATTTTAAATTCTTTGCAAGAATATTAAGACGGTGCCCGTCACTAAAAGATTTTGGAAGTTTTGTAATCTATAACTCTGACGTTTCTTTATGGTAGGCCTACTTATGCATATGTTCTTCCAAGTTCTACCGCTATTTTGTGACACATTGTACTAACCAGTAAGTGGGACTGGAATGCACAATGACGTCATCGATCTAAGTAGATGTTATATGATCTCTAAAGGAATGAAATTGCTGAGACATTCACCAGTGAATTCCCTTGTCTGTCTTTGAGTCTACAGATGATGTTCTTCAATACTGATGGTCACGCCAAGAACTAGTCTCGAGGGGCAAGAAGATCAATTTTCCATTGAGCGTAATGCAAATTCAAGACTGAATTCTGACAAACCAGAAGATTGACACCACATCAAGCATACACAGTCAGCAAATTTAGAACTAAAGAGTCAAGCGGTGTGAATAATGTTGCCATTTCACGAATTTATCACTAACAAAAATTGAGTCAAAGACACGAATTTTTCACTTGAGAAACCTGCGTGCAATCTGACCGTTGAAATTCATAGGTTCTCTGAAAAGAGATACCATGCTGCAATGCGCGCGCTTGGCCAATCACGAGAGCCAGAATGAGACAAATATATCTATGTCAATCTCTATCGTATGCTACCATTGCATGCCATGGCTGGAATAGGATTATGTCCGCTCTAGACTAAACTAGGCACATATGAATCTAACTAATGTGGTGTAGATTCTTGCCGTAAGAAGGTCTACAGAAGACCATCTTGCAATTAAGTTATTTCATCAAAATGCTTTTATATATAAAGTGAAATGAAAGTGTGTGATGATCAGGGTGGTCTCCGTGGCACAGTGGTCAAGTGCTTGGCCTAGAGATCTTCTGGTCCAGAGGTCGAGCCCAAGAGTGTCATTGGAAATCATCAGGAAGGGCATTCGGACTCCGTGGCACAGTGATTAAGTGCTTGACCTAGCAAACCTCTAGTCCAGAGATGATTTTCAGTAGTAAATCGATAAATTCTGTTGCATATAACACACTATTGAAACAGTATTGAACTTCAAGACTCAATCGTCTGTTTCAGTAGTGGAAATAGTGGCATCCAATGGAAAGTGTTGCATAAAACTTAGTAGAACAAAGTTAGACGTCATTTTCGATTCAGTTGTTTCAATAGTCTCAGATCACTTCAGAATATTCCTAATATTCAGCATGTTGGATTCCTAGAGTTCAAGTGATGATGACTTTTGTTGTAACAGGAACGCGACGACATTGGTGCTTCAAGCGCCGCGCATCAACTTTGATTTTTCTGGCATCGATAACAGGCCTAAGTGCCGATTTTGTTTAAATGATGCAATGATTGAAAAACTGATCAGTGCCCCCACTTTGCGATATCTTTATCTACAAATATTATAGAGGTGCTTCTATATTAATCTCGCGGGCCACAAAAATCTTTCACAGGCTGCATGTTGTGCACTCTTGAATTACTGAATGGCAGTGTAAATATAGGAGATTATGACTCATCAAGGAAAGGAATGTCATTCGTAGTTGAATCATCAAATAGCAGTTGAAATATTGAGGCTTCGATCAATGCTATTGAATTTCAACAGTCCATTTCAATAGTCACTTCTTGCAGCACCTAAATTGATAATGACTATTGAACCTTGCAAGACCAATGAACCGCTATTGAATTATTGGATTTTATGCAACTAGTCCGGCAGCCAGAGCGAGTTTCTGCAGGGAACGAGGCCGACAATGAGACTTTCACAGAATGATGTACAGCCTATGTCTACCACGAATCTGTACGTCTGCCGTGTTCTAGCGAACTCCTCTTCTTGTCAGACACGATCAAAGAAAAACACATGTAAATCCAATGGGACGCAGATTCCAGTTTTTGGCTAAAATGACATTTTCTATGTTTTCTCTGATTAAACGAAAAGTACTAAGCCTAGAGCCATAATATTTGGTATGGAAGGTCTACAGGTCATTTCCTTTCATGTTCATGCACCCTTGTCTATAAAGCTAAACACGCTTTGATTTCGCGAGCCTATTGATGTCGGCAAACACCAACATGTTGGCCGTTTTCATCCACATTGAACCACATTCTCACATACATTTCTGATCAGATGCATGAAAATAGAACATGCAAATAATAGAAAATGACATGAAGATATTCTATGACAAATTTTATGACTCTAGGCTTAGTACTTTTCGTTTAATCGTAGAAAATATAGAAAATGTCATTTTAGCCAAAAACTGCAATCTGCGTCCCATTGGATTTACATGTGGTTTTCTTTGATCGTGTCTGACAAGAAGAGGAACTCACTAGAACACGGCAGACGTACAGATTCGTGGTAGACATAGGCTGCACATCATTCTGTGAAAGTCTCATTGTCGGCCTCGTTCCCTGCAGAAACTCGTTCGGGCTGCCGGACTAAACAGGCTTCGTCTTTTATTTAATGGAGTGTCGGATATCTATGCTTCTGACGATGCTGAAGTTGCTCCTGTCCTGTTTTTCAGATTCTTGGAAATCAACACAATGAAGAAGATGCTACATTGCAAAGAAAGTGTCTATAACACCACACCATTGATGTATGCATCATTAAAAACGGATCTTGTGATGTTCAATCATTTCATAATGCTCTGTCCTATAGAATTTCTCAGTGGAGAAGAAGAAGACATAACGGGCATGAATATATCCATCTATAATTATCTATTCGATCCTTCCTTTCTAATAAAAAGTGAAGATGATCGCATGAAAGTAAGTTATTATTTATATTCGTTAATTAGTTTAGAAATATGTCGACCATGTCGCCAACTATCGATAAGCATGGCGTGAAATATCATTTTTGCGGTTGATATATTCATTTATATGTCTGCCATTCCGGGCGAAATCCATACTGCAGTCAGTTTGACTGCAGGTTGCATTGACGATGTTAAATTTTGTCATGATTCCAACTAGGGTTTAATATATTCACGAATTTCTAAGAGCCGGTTCTAACAGACTTCATTTGAATAGGGTTAAAGCAGCTGTATTTCATACTCCACAGCACACAAATTGTTCCATTTCGCACCTACGGATTGGTGACAGGTTGAAATCAGCAAAACTGTCTTGGAATACATGACATAGCTCTGTGCATGGAAATTCAATTAACATCTCAATATGACATGTAGAGCATGTTTTTATCCTATTGGACATTGTTTGCCAACATCAGACACGTTAAAGAAGATCGTTACCTCATTGGTGCTTACAAGGCTAGACTATTGCACTATCATTCACTATGGTGTATAGGCTACTGTCCAAGGGTCTAAAGAAATTGAAAAATGTGCAAAATTCATGCGTGCGTCTGGTAGTTAAAGACTGTCGTTGTGAGCATATTAAGCCATACCTCAAGGGTTTGAAGTGGCTTCCAATTCATCAACGCATTGGCAGTTTGTGTTGCCATGGACTTCTAAATTACTATGATAGCTAGACTAAATATGACAGCCAAATTATAGATATCTACACTCTAAACCAGCACCTCCTAAATCACACACTATATCAAGACACTATTCGTAACTAATAAAAAAATCCTAAAGGAAAGCGTTTTAGGAGGCTAGCGCACTAGTGTTATTGTTCTCTTTAGTATGTCACACAACCTCCTAAAATTCTAGTGTGTGGCGCTTTAGGATGCTTGTTTCTTCGATTTTAGGAGGTGCTGGTTTACAGTGTAGACGTCCATAGGATTCATAGGATTTCATTTGCAAACACCAGAATGCATTTCTAAGTTAATTATTTATGAGATACCACACTAATAATGTCGTTTTGCCATAGATAACTCAAAAATTTTCTCCTATGCATCCAATGTTAAAACCACACCAATAATGACGGGAGCTCACCCGTAATGACGGAAATAGACATCTACGTAGGCCTGATATCCAAGCATTTTTATTTTGTCCTGAGGAGAAAACAGTTCAGAGTACATGTGTACTAAAGTAAGTACGCAAGTATATCACCAACTTATATGTGTGAATGTCTTCATTTTATTTTGTTTAAGCACTAATTACTATTTACTATGTGTAATTCGTGATTTCATAATGTTTATGTGATTAGTATCCTCTTAAAGTTCCTTTATTTCGTTGATGTTGTAAAACAAGTATCTTTAGTTCTTGATGTTTTCTTATCAAAGAACAATCATGAAAGGTTTAAAATTTCAGTCTTGAAGTCACTAATTCAAAAGCTATTCGAACAAAGTTCAATCTTCATCTTTTTGTTTGGCGGGGCTTCACGCAGTACTGAAATAAAGAATAATTTGTTGATTAATTGGCAATTTTCATCAAACTCACTTTCTGTGTGTGATGGTCCGACGCTTGATGAAGTTGAGTTGCAAAAGCTGCTCACCAACATTCTCGAAAAATCCTGTTTTTTGGAATCGCCAACGCGTTTCAGGTACCGTTTGACGGAATCTGAGTTTTTGTGGCCCGTGACACATTGGATGTCTTGATCAGTGGCACCGTTGTTGAACATCTCTGTTACAACAGTTGCGCGAATGCAGTGCGCAGTGTACAATTTTGACAAATTTGCGTTTTTTGAAATCGTTTTCATCAAGTTGTCCAATTTTTGAGCTCCTACGACCAGGTTAGTATTATACCAACAATTTGACTCACGCCAATTTTTCAATGGCTGGTAGAAAAGATATTCGTCATTTTCTGGCAATCTACTAATCAGAGTCTCTATGCCAACTACAAGACAGTTACATTGATTCTCTGCCTGATAGATGCGTGATTGTTTTTGATCAACGCATTGCTTTGAAACTGATGGTTGACGTTTTTTTTGAACTGCATTCAAATTAGTTATCTCAACATACTTTCGACCTGTTGAATCGACGCTGATAATCACATTCGACCTTTTCAAGTGACGAATCCATTCACGACCTCACTGTCCTAAAAAATATATGATTGAAAAATACACCTCTTCTTGTAACTTGTGAGGCGTTGAACGATCAAAATACTCTCGCAGCCTTTTTAAGTCTGCTTCTTCTAGTGATTCATACCGTTTCACATTTCCTCCGCTCTCCAAGAAGCTCTTAGACATCGCCTTCAATATCTGATTGGCCGAGTGGAAAGCGACATCGTTGATGATATCAAAGTCTAATGAGAGAGGAGGCTGCCTAAAAAATCGGAAAAGAGCAGCCCGAATGCAGTTCAGCGATGCTGGTGAATAGAACTTTCTGTCATTTGTTCTTAGTTCGGAATAAAAATACTTCAGTATATCGCATAACTCAGATTTTGACAAGTTGGAAAAGTCAGACGAAAAATTCTTTTCCTTGAGAAATTCAGTGAATTTTTGTGAAAATCTCTTTTGCTGTGATAAGGTCGATGTGGGAATCGCTGACAGTTCTAGTGCTTCTAAATTTGATTGTACTTGTGATGGCAAAGTGATCGAGGCATTTGAAGACTGCGCGGAAGTCTGGGCATTAGAAACATCGCTTTCTGTTATATCAAGTAGCGACAGATTTTCCTTATCGCGTAAAAATGATTGGATGTCAACAATTTCTTGAATTTCGTTATTACTTAAGCCACAGATTGAATTATTGCTTAACTGGCTAAAATCTAGTAAACCGGAGTACGTCATTGCGCTAATACCTTCGCCTTGAAAAGAATCTACATTTGAACGGGATTTTGAATTTGATTAAGACAGTGATATATTCGAGAAATTACTAAGACATCTGTGTTTTTTGGACTAACACCTGTAGCATGGATATATGCATAGAATCCATGCCTGTAGTGACGGAAATAGACATCTCATACAGACACCAGTAATGACGGAAATAGACATCTCATAAATAATATGACTATTGTATCGCTATGACACCACTAATGCTGCCATTGATATCGTCTCGTGCGCTACGCGCACTCGTCGATATGGCAGCATTACTGGTGTCATACCGATACAATAGTCTTATATTGCATATTCGTCGTCCTTCACGCTATCTAGGCTCATCTGAAGACAACTGCTTAATTGAAGTCCTCTATCAGTCAACATCTAGAGGTGGTCAAGCCTTCAGCTTCAATGACCCTTCAGTATGGAATTGCATCCCTCAAGATACTCAAAACGTTTGTTGATTTTCAAGTGTTGTTGGAGGAAGATTATGATAAACAGTGTTTTCCCCTTAACTTTTGCAAATTCATTTTCTGGTGACTTGAATGCTTGTGTCCTCTGTGAGTCGATTTTTGGTACAGCGCTGCATCATAGCGATTCTTCATCATCCATTTGCACTGACTGAACATTTTAGGAAGTCTTTTTATCGACTTTTGTTCATAGATGTTTAACTTATGTTTTTTAATTTGATTACTTTTTCACCTTTTTATTATGCAGCCATGCTTCACTATTTCATCAATTTTATAGTTTGCTCACCGACCATTATGCTCAGACAATAAAGTTGCTATCGATTCTTTCATTCATTTAACATCTGCTTAATATCTCGGTTTTCACAAATACATGTAATATGTAATTTTATATGTAAATGGATCGACTTGCAGCTTATTATTTACGGAAATAACTTTTTGCATCATTAGAAGTGAATTCAGCACCTCCAACCTCCCTAGCTCAAGACACCCACGACTTTGCTGAGAACGAAACTCTGTGGTTCTATTTTCTTATTTCAGATGTTGCACACATTAGTCAGACGGGGAGTCATGCCGGACCAGTGCAGTTTCGACACAGAGTATTGCCTTGAAAAGGTATTTGCGATAAAAAGCAGCCTCTCAATAAGCAATATAAGAAGTCTCGTTCTATTTCTCCTGAAGAACGGCGCAGTGCCCACATTTAAAGCTTTACAAAGTATCTTAGAATCAAGTTGGGAAGACAGTGACATCCTTTATGTGAGTACCGGTAACATAACTTACACATTTATTGCAGAATTCAAATAAAGTGTAAACTAACCACGCAGAGATTCTTCCATTTGACAAAATTGATAAATTAGGTGAGGAACCGCATGAACTATCCCAGGAATGTAAATGTGACTTTGAATTATAGGAGGTGCTCATTGATACATTATCATTGAATGTCCTTTTTTTAATTATTCCAAATGTAAAATGACATAAGATCAGCAAGAACATCATTTAGTGCTCAGCAGGGGTTATTCTAATGAAATGATATTTGCTGTAAGTAGAAACAAGTACAGATAAACAAACACGTAGAACCACAGAATTAGATTCATCTGCGCGCGCTTCGGTTTCCTAGAAAGGAAGAATTGC
This sequence comes from Prostheceraeus crozeri, assembly GCA_907163375.1. Taxonomy (NCBI): domain Eukaryota; kingdom Metazoa; phylum Platyhelminthes; order Polycladida; family Euryleptidae; genus Prostheceraeus; species Prostheceraeus crozeri. Next base: position 39,915 of record CAJQUW010003163.1, read on the forward strand.
ATGCAACCTTAATATTGAAATGGCACATCACAGAATTAGAAAACTTGCTCCTTCTTGAATGGATAATTCGTGTATCGCTTGCTATTGGAAATGGCAAACAATAAGCTGTCAACAGAGGACACCAGAGCCAGTGAGAGATGCGTGCGTGCTGTGATATCACGTCGCACACACTAAAACACACATCGATGCCTGGCTTCGATTCAATGTATTCACTATACAGTGAGCAATGCCGAGGAGAGGATCATCAAGTGAACTAATTTTCTTACGCTTGCTACTTTCTTTAATAATGATCGGAAGGGCCAACATTATGGAGAGAACTTGTGGCCAATGATCTGAATTCTTCGAATCTGAAGGAATTGTGGCAATCGAAGCACTTTGCTGGAACTCACATTAATCCGCAAGCGACGCACGACTTTTTTCCTATCTCTGTAAGGTATTGGGAATTCCTTTTTGCCCACTTAATAGGTTCCTCGATGTGCCGTCCATTTCGTACTAATCACACTTGTAGCAAACCGAAGCAGATTAACAAAATATTTTATTCTGTGGTTGCAACTTTCCGATTATTGAAAAAATGCTCTAATTCTTGTCATGCTACTGTTATTGGTAGTAGGCAATATATTTTGTGGTATTTATTTCCAACTGATTAATGAAGGTTCTTTAAGTACCTGAAAACTAAAGGCATGATGAGGACAAGGAAATTACTTGGTGCATCTTATTTCACGCGAAATATTTCGTGCCAACCCTAATCATGGCAGATGCTTCACCTGCGATTTTAATTCCTGCTTATAAGATGCTTTTCAGAATGCAAAATGAATTAATGAGCAAATGAATACAACATTTTTGCTAGCTCATCTTTTTGATTTTCATAACTGAATCACTATTTGATTTTGAAGAAAATTGATCGTCCAATGAAGAATGGCTGATACATTGATTTTTCGGAAAAAGGAAATGGCTGACAATTTGATTTTTGGCAAATCGTGGCAAGTATTTAACTCTCAAAACAAGTGCAAAAATTCAATTTGCGCGCCATGTTCACTGACTCAATTTGCATGCTGATCAATTCAATTTGCGTGCTCATCAATTCAATTTGCATTGGAAGTGTAATAGACATGTATAAGAATGAAAAGAAAGTAAAAACCATCTCTCGATCATATTCTACTTATGTTCAGTGTGATAATTTTGTCACTCTTATTACAGATCGCTACACTGCTGTTGAAATGGGGAGGGAGGCGAATATTATTGTCTCCTAGATCTTATCAGAAGTTTGAAGCTTTTGAACGATGCGCGACAAATGACAAGGATCTTCCAAAAATTGACGATAGTTCAATTTTTACAATCATGTTTCGGAGTAACAGCCTTTCGCTTGAGACAATAAAAAAGCTGTTGTACTATATCAATAAGTTAACGACATTGAAGATGATGTTTCTCGATACAGCGCGGGTGAGAAGACAAATTTCGACTTTTCAACTAAAGTCCTGTTTTCCCTTTCATTTTGCAGGAGAACATTCTGCCGTCACAAAACCAAGTTTTTTGAAAAATCACAATCTCGTCAATGATCAGTTTTTGTAGATTTTCTGATATCTAAAAAATTTCTGACAAAGCTCGTACTTAAATTTTGCGTAATTTTTGCATTTTGACGGCTAGCATGTAAAAAAGCAGTGGAATCTACCAAAGCGACACTTTTGAAATATTGTTCCAGTCGTCCTTTAAGGTCAACAGCATCAACATCGCAAAATCTCATTTGTTTATGTAGATCCACGTACTTCCGAGTTTGGTAAACTTAATAACGGAATGATTTAACATTCCTTTAATCACTCAAAATGACATTTGTCATTTTTATGATTATGATTGCACTTTTTAAGGCAGACATCTACAAGAGTAGGTGGAGATGTGATGTTCATCGTAGCCGGTTGGTCGATTTCCTGTTAAAGATAATAAAAACGTCACGGCAACTGACTCATAAGATGGATTTGTGAGGGCAATAATGTGGAACATTTGAGGGCGCGCGAGCTTCCACCTGGCGCGGGAGCTACATCATTCTGATGTAGACAGATGTAGTAGGCAAGATAAGTCCCGCTTAAGTGCAACATGAGCTAAATCCATGAACGCATCGAAAGTTACAAAATATGACAAGATTTCTGATAATGAATCGGAGAAGTTGATGTAACGCAACCATAGAGTAAGTATATTTAGGTGGAGTGGAACTCAGCATTTATTAAATCCCCAATATGTATACACTTTCGATTTCATAAAATGAACTTGACACGAAACCCAGCACCACATGTCAGATATACGAATTTTTCCACTTTTCGAGAAATGCACACGAATTTGACTTATTATGACAGCAATAGAGAAGAAAGAAAAGTAATTTACAAATCCTCCATATCATGACAGCCTCATGACTGATAGCTCGTAGTTATACATTAACGTGAATATTTGAAGGCAACAATGTAGGACATTTGAGGGCGCGTGAGCGCCTGATAAATGGTGTGCCTGAAGATAAAGACAAGATTCTTTTAAATACCTTTTACCGCAGTACATCAAAGAGAAGTTGGTTTCAATATCATTTGGTATTTTGGATTTCGCGGTACTCTGTAAATCAAAAGGTGAAACTTTACCTGCAAAAAATCGACCAGAGAAAATGTAAAAATGCGTGAGAAGATCAGCGAAGATTGATATTCAGCAACGTTAACTTTTTTTCACCTTCTGTAGACCATTTTGGCACCTATTTTTTCTCGTGTTGCTTTTTCACCTGGCCAGCCAATATCAGCTAAAGGGGCGAATACTACTTTTTCGACTCTACGTGTTTCACCTTTTCGCGCATTGCGATTTACAGTGTAGAGAGTTGTTACGAGGGCTTGATAAAGATTCAATCATAATTTCAGAATGTTCATCACCTGGTTTGAAGTATGTTGATTTTAAAGAGACATAGCTATTAATATACACAAACTACATAAAGCATGACGAAAAGAGGCGCATCATCATGTATGAAATCAGGAAAATAAAGTGCCCTGTCAAGTTGATCAAGCAATACCTTGATCTACCGCTACCAGCCATAGAGTAGGGATATATAGGTAGCGTGTCGACTCACCTGTATACAGTGAAAATTTTTATTTGAAAAAGATTCAGTTCTTTGCGGAGATTACGCTCCTACGGTCCAAAAAAAAATTTGAGCAGTTTTAAAAAAGCTAAATTTTGCCAATTTATGTACTACCGAGATGACGCCCCGTTTCAAGTAGTATGAAACTAGTTGGATATCAAAAGGAATGAATATTTGTTAATAAGCATCATAACTAAGCAGAAATAAAGCTAATTTGCTAGGGAATTTCATGAGCCGCATTATAATGGAAGTCTTCATGAAAAAGTCGCGATATTATTCGTACTTTCTTGGCTGAAATTTCAAGTTTTTAATTCAATCTTCACCGGCATGATTTCATGATTCACTAAATTTATGTTTCATTTCTTGGATCTGAATAGTGATGTGAATCCTTGAAATTTTTGTCTTTGATTCTGCTATTTTGCTCTGCCAGTGGCAGGTTGCCTGTAATGGATCACGCTTTAGAAAATACTCCTGAGGTTACGCATGAAAGTAATAGGAATCCATCGAATTACTAATTTAATAAACATTTAATATGCAAAGCTGTCATGACACTGAGAATCTACAAAATACGATCATTTCTTCTGCATTACAATCATGAGCACTCAATTCCGTGGTAATTTCTTCGGAACTGCAAACATTTGCATATCTAACATTTGATGACAATACCCAACTGTATTGCCCATTGACTTCATTCAATAAAATGAAAGTGTATACACATTAGGGATTTAATAAATGCGGAGTTACCACTCTACCTAACATACATACTCTATACTACCATCAGTAACGTGTCTGTTTGTGAAACCATTGAACATTTTTGGGAGATGGTACTCGCATCACCGTGAATTGCTCGTTTGAATGTCTATTTCTATGCGGGCATTTTCGGTTCAGACTGGAAAAAGGTGAAAACTAATTTTATCTGTTGATAAAAATGCACCCTCCTTGCGAGTACAAGGGACGTTGAAGAATGATGGAACGAAGGCTGATATACACTGATTATGACAACCAATACTTCGCCTTGCGGCTTTGTCAAGGTTACAATAAACAAAACAGAGAGTGGTAAAAGGTGGGCCTATTTAAACAAACTTTGAGTGCAGCTAAAGGAGAAACATTTACTTGGAGGAGCTCGTTACATTATATTTAGACCTTAACATCCGTTCATTCGGTGTCCATTTGTTGACGAAGACACAAAACGCAAAATGATCAATACCGTTAAACGCACTGCTTTATCAGAATATATTTCTCTGTACTTTGATCCAGGCAAATCATTGAAGAGAACTTTCCACTCTTCGAAACAAAAAATCCAATGCCATGATAACTGAAAAAGTTGCAAATTAAACGATACAGGTTCATTTGTTTCACTCAAAAAAATGTCATATATGAAATTGTGTGCAATACATGCGGTGCTATTTACATTGGCGAGTCAGCTCGTTGCATCAAGTCAAGGATAAAAGAACATCTCTCACAGAATAATAGTGCTGTTTTTCAACATCTACAGACTCATCCCAATTGTTCGCAGCCTATTTCATGGACGATACTGCATCGTGGATTGAATAATACTCAAAAGAGACTCACGTTAGAAGCTATGTACATTCGGCAAAATGCAGGCTCGCTAATGAACGGATGTCAAGGTCTAAATATAGACACTGTCATGTAACGAGTTCCTCCAAGTTAATGTTTCTCCTCTAGCTGTACTCAAAGTTTGTTTCAATAGGCCAACCCACAGAATTAGATTCATCTGCGCGCGGTTCGGTTTCCTAGAAAGGAAGAATTGCATGCAACCTTAATATTGAAATGGCACATCACAGAATTAGACAACTTGCTCCTTCTCGGATGGATAATTCGGGTATCGCTTGCTATTGGAAATTACAAACAATAAGCTGTCAGCAGAGGACACCAGAGCCAGTGAGAGATGAGTGCGTGCTGTGATATCACGTCGCACACACCAAAACACACATCGATGCCTGGCTTCGATTCAATGTATTCACTATACAGTGAGCAATGCCGAGGAAAGGATCATCAAATGAACTAATTTTCTTACGCTTGCTACTTTCTTTAATAATGATCGGAAGGACCAACATTATGGAGAGAACTTGTGGCCAATGATCTGAATTCTTCGAATCTGAAGGAATTGTGGCAATCGAAGCACTTTGCTGGAACTCACATCAATCCGCAAGCGACGCACGACTTTTTTCCTATCTCTGTAAGGTATTGGGAATTCCTTTTTGCCCACTTAATAGGTTCCTCGATGTGCCGTCCATTTCGTATTAATCACACTTCTAGCAAACCGAAGCAGATAAACAAAATATTTAATTCTGTGGTTGCACCTTTTACCACACTCTGCTTTACTTATTGTAACCTTGACAAAGCGGCAAGGCGAAATATTGGTTATCCTAATAAATCAATTTAGTATCCGCAGAAGGTTATTTTTTCATCACGCTTCCATTCTGGATACGAGGATCACCTAATTTATTTGGAAGGCTGATACAGTCGTGTAGCCTGCAGTTTTACTGTCATGAATTATTGGTTGTTACCTGGATTGCAAGATATTCATCATCACTAAATTTTAATTACAAAATGAAATTTGCCATCATCAATTGAATAAATAACTGCTTTTTAGTTGCTGAAAATCGCTGTTAGTCTACCTGTAATAGCCGCACACCAGAGATGAAAATGATTAATGTCCGCATTTGATGAAGTAAACAATAGGACGTGCAATCGATTGTCACAAAAGCTGATCATTACACATGAAGTGGCATCACGTCCACCCGCAGTGAACTGGTTAATAAGTTGGAAGAGGGTGGGGGCAAATATCCTCTCCAGGACTGGGAGGCAAAATTCTTCCTTATATGCTTCTACAATGTCATAGTCGTATTTTCAGCTTGCTGAGGCAATATGCGGAAGACAATATTTGGGGGCACCAGTACCAGAAGAGGAAATTCCGAAGTTGGTTGAAGCCTTAACTCTAGTATTACGATCTGCTGGTACTCAGAGAGATAAACATCATTTACAAACTTTCTACTCAAGATTTTACCATGGGATGATAGTATCGTTATTTCGAGTAGAATATATCTATCCGAAATATGTCCAAGCAGTCATTAAACATCTTGAAGTATTTGAAGCACACAAGTTTGACTTTAATGCAGTTGTGGATGGTGAGATAGCGCTATTTTCAATTTTTCTTGGAAGATTAGAATCACCTGAGGTAAGTAGAATTTTTCAATTCTAAACTTTTTGATTTTGAAGTGACGTTAAGGGTAGCAGGGGTGCCGGCACACCTTGAAATTTAGGGTGTTGAGATGTGAGAAAGAAATATGATGGTTAATCGCTTTTTATAGATTACTTACTAGGAATGGGTGGTAGATGTGCAGGTTGGTTATTCACCTCACTTCTGTTATGCGGCAACATTTCTTTGTATTCTTAATGATAAATAGTGTTTTATAGCAAACTATCTTGCTTCATTTTCTGTGCCTATGTAGATATCTATGTGTAAATGTCTTTGTTATAATGCATGATATTGTAAAGCTTTCTATGTCCATAGGTTAATAAGTTCCACGAAGCAGGTAACTACGTACTTTCTTGGATGGAAAATATTAACTTCGTGTACACTTCTATGAAAAAAAATCATGCATTATAATAGATATCGTTGAATATGTCTATATCTAGCCAATGTAATTAAATACTTAACATTTTCTATGTTAATTTACTTTCATAGATTTCAGCATTGACTCAATTGAAACCGTTTAACATCAGATATTTAAAATTGTTCAGACTATCTATGGTACTATTTGCTAATAAGCGGTCAACAATGATGAAAAAAGCGGTCATGAAATTTTACCGATAACTCTGATACATTCATGGACGCCTAGATATATGAAACACACATAAGCTAGATATATTGTCTTAATTGACGCAGAATAAAATAAAATATAATGAAATGAAATATGGTGCTTCATATATCTAGGCGTCCATGATACATCACACTGGCCATAGTTCTGTATAGTACCATAGATAGCCTGAACAATGTAACTATAAATGCTATTTCTCGGTCATCAATGATCCAACTGTCGTCCAGTTGGATCATTGCTGACCTCTAATTAGGCATATAAATATAACATTGCTTTTTTAACATCACCTTTAACTAAATGTCGATGAGTAATACTTCTATGCCTAAAATATTGATTTCATGGATATCTTCGTTACTCATCTCCGTAAATCTATGGCCTGATTCATTGATATGATCTGTTTGGAACATAATTTCGATGATTAATCACGATGTCTACATTTTCAATGTCGCATAGACATCGTATCAATATTGCTATAATGCAAGATTCTTCGGTGATTATTTGTCACAACAACCTCGAGCCTAGGGCTCTCGGTCATTATAGCAATCTATGCATTATTTCATTTCAGTGAACATCGCTCGTACAGAACACATAAAAAGTACAAGAGCAAAAACGACATCTAGAAAGTTAAGAAATTGTTCCTATACTATCTATCCTGATAGAACAAAAATGTAAACATTACCACAAAAATTTCGATTAGATTTATACATGTAAAAGTTGGATATGTTAACAGGCTGTCTTACATACACCTCTTTACATATATTTTCGACAATGTCATTTTCAAAGCAGTGAATGATAATCAATTTTTGAAAATGTAAATTGATTAATGCATGCATATCAATAATCAATAATCCTAAATTAAATCTCAGAAAACGAAGCTAAGATATCAGAATAGAAGTTGAAAATCAGATTCATAAACTGAAATTCAGACATTACGATTTATATTTAGAGCCATTGTAAAATGAAGTTTCGATACGTTTTCGAAGACGTTGAAAACGATGATTTGAATCTTAAATTTCGCTAATGTATTTCAGGAATGCAAACTATAGTTCCGAAAAGCGAATAGTTTTGAAGGATAGATCGATTTTCGGAGAACATAAAATAAAACAGTGACAGATGAATATATAGTTTCAGAAAGCACAACATGTATTCTGGAAAGCCAAAATTGATCGCTGACTGTCTCTTATAGTGGTTGTGAGTTGTGAAAGATATTTCAGATTAAATCAATGAACCAGAACTTCAATTTGAAAACTTCGTTCAGAAATCTGTTTATTTCTTTAGCAATATTTTATAAAACTGTGTCAGATCTACATTCTCCTTGCAGATAGTATTAAAAATACTTGAACACTTACCGAAATCATTTGACGTCAATATTCAGGACAGTATGGGGAAAAACATGGCATCCATGGCAATTCGGAAGTATTGTGAAAATTTTGACATGATCTATTCGGTCTTTGGAATCCTGAAAAGACTTAAATTTAATTTCAATGTTCCTCTCGGTTCTGATGAAACCTTACTTGCAAACTATGTGAGGAAATGTGGCCCATATTTTGATAAACTGGAGGTAAGATAATTTCAGCTCACTTCTGTAGATTGCACAGCGGCTTCAGCTTTCTCTAAATTTGTGGCGTATTTCAATGAGGATCAGTCATTCAGATAATGTGAGAGACGCTCTATTTATCAACAGTTCGGGTGATGTTTTCACTCATAACTTGTGCGAGACTCTTCGGACCACAGAATTAGATTCATCTGCGCGCTTCGCTTTCCTAGAAAGGAAGGGTTATATGCAACCTTAATTAGACAACTTGCTCCTTCTCGAATATGGATAATTCGTGTATCGCTTGCTATTGGAAATGGCAAACAATAAGCTGTCAGCAGAGGCCACCAGAGCCAGTGAGAGATGAGTGCGTGCTGTGATATCACTTCGCACACACCAAAACACACATCTTCTGGTAACATTCGATTCAGTGTATGCACTATGCAGTGAGCAATGCCGAGGAGAGGATGTGAAATCATCAAGTGAACTAATTTTCCAACGCCTGCTGCATTTTTAATAATGATCGGAAGGACCAACATTATGGAGAAAACTTGTGGGCAATGATCTGAATTCTTCGAATCTGAAGGAATTGTGGCAATCGAAGCACTTAGCTGGAACTCACATTAATCCGCAAGCGACCCATGACTTTTTTTCCTATCTCTGTAAGGTATTAGGAATTCCTTTTTGCCCACTTAATAGGCTCCTCGATATGCCGTCAATTTCGTATTAATCACACTTCTAGCAAACCGAAGCAGATAAACAAAATATTTAATTCTGTGCTTCGGACCCTCCAGGCGACTATGAAATGAGTCACCCCAACTCCTACAAAGGACATAATTAGTGGATCACCCTGTCATAAAAACTATATCGCTACAAAATCGCTTCATATTTTGGATGAGCATCAATATGGACATCACAACATTAATAGCACCACTGTCTGACGGGGGCCAGGCCTGTAGCTAGGCCTGGAGAAGAATGTGCAGGGTGCAGCATAAAAGAATGTGATTAAATTTTACTGTGACATAAGGTTCTAATTATTCAATAGAAATTAACAAATAAGATGAAGGCAATGCATATTTCAATTGTCATGATCAACGTTGCAATGATTGCATTTGGGAATGAAAGTATATAATGCATGCTACTATCTTTATTCAGCAATAGATGGGTTACACATTGAGATTTATTGCAGACAAAGCTCTCATTATATTCTTTTAATATTTATCTCTTGCTCTACAAACAACCCTCTAAAGAAATAAGAACCCTTTAACCCCTGTAGTACTATTATGCAAGAGAACATGACATTAGTGTTGTACAATTCGAATAACCTCGGAGAGATGAAGCGGAGAGTGATTCACGTACATAGGCTACAGCAACGTGAATTTATGATGTCCTCAATAGGAGCTATTTTTACTCACGCTCTCCTCTATGCAGCTGCTTACGTCTAAGGGTTATTGTTCTCTTCAGTATGTCAGCCTACTAATTCAACTTAGCCTTCTGAAATTTTAGTGTGTGGTGCTTTAGGATGCAGATTTCTTCCGCTTTAGGAGGTGCCAGATTATAATGATACACCTTGAAAACAGCTGGCGAAATATATCGGTGAAAAATGAAATGTTCGTACTTGGTTTTGCTGTTCCTCTACAACGTATCATTTGGGTGATGAATGAATCAACCTTCAGCAACCACGTTTTGTAATGGAACGCTATAAAACTCGCATTTTCCTGTTTCGTTTCTTTTAAAATCTCCAAGTCTAATCCAAGTTTAACCCCAAACATTTTCATTTTGAAAAGTGTCATAGGACGCGGGTTCGAATATCGCATTCGATCTCTCTTGCAAAGGATCAAGTGCGGATGCAGGTGATGTAGACATTCTGCGCATCGTAACACCTGGCCTTCGGCTCGGAGAATGACTCCAGACTCGTAGACATTGACTGTTTCTCCTGGTATATGGTGCATTCAGTATTGCCTGATTGAAATGAAAGCTGCGCGATCATTTGCAACAATGGTGAAAGATTTCGTCATGATGATCACCGTTTAAGTGAAGAATTGGTAGTAGCTTTTCTATTTAGTCGTTGTTCTCTTCATCTGGTTTCTTAGCTTTAGATATCCCTACTTTGTATGTGTGGCCTATTATACTCTCATCCTCAATTGCAATCATTGCATTGTTGGTCGTGTTAATAGATATTAATTATTAGCTATTAATTATATATTAATTAATTATTATATTATAATTAATATTATAATTATTTATTATATTATATTATAATTATTATTATAATTATTATATATTAATAGATTAATAAATATTGCATAGATTTCTGGGAGATATGATTTTATATCCCGAGAGCCGAAGGCTCGAGGGATTTAAGTTGATACCTCCCAGAAATCTATGCAATATTTCTATTAAACCATGATATTTCCGGGATGTATTGCAAATATATCCCGGAAATTCAAATGAATCTAGATATGTCTTGAGCATCGTGTGTTTTAATTTCAAACTAGAGACATCGTTTCTACTAAGTGGAAAATATGGCGTATGTGAGTGATGATATGAATGACTGGCCATATCCAATTGATTTTAGTCTATTTCCAGGAGAAATGTTCAGTGGCCTGGAAATTCATGAAATAAATTAAGTTCTTCGCGAAAACGCAAGTAAAAGATCCTCTTCTGGCCCTGCAAATAATGAAACAAAAACTGTTTCTCCTGGATCTGACGAACTTCCTTGTGGATCAATATTTCGCTTTGGAAACTGTATAAGTACAGAAGAGATCAACATCTTGAATCACGAGGGGAAGTCAAAAAACACCTTGAAGCGAAATAGATGTGCCTACAAGATTTTGACTGATTGGCTAAAGGAACGAAAGATAGAAATAGAATTTTACAACAAAAATGAACTTTTTAGTGTGATGGCACGCTTTGTTCACGAAGCAAGAAGAGGCGATGGACAACGATATCAAGGCGCTACATTAGTTTCAATTGTAGCCGGAATTCAGAATACATTATCTACAAATAAAAACCGAGTCGATTTCTTTAATGACAACAGTTTCTTGCATGTGAAAGAATGTTTGGATACTGCAATGAAAATGTCTGCTAAATTGGGTTGCAACATACCACGAAAATCCGCAGATGTTATTAGTTTTGAAGAGGAAAAGAAATTATGGGAGAAATCTTTGGGGAATGAGACACCAGAAAAACTGCTGTACACTCTTTTCTACTTGAATGGTATTCACTTCGCATTACGAGGTGGAGATGAGCACAGGATGTTAACAATGGACCAATTCAAAGTGGAAATACGAAATGAAAAGAAATTCTCGTGTATACTGAAAAGTGCTCCAAAAACAATTCTGGTGGCCTACGTAACATGCGGCATAAGGCAAAAGAAGTTGTACAATTTGAAAATGACAATAAAACGCGATGTCATGTTGCATTCTTTGAGTAATTCAACCAAGTCCGACCCGCTGATACTAATCGATTTTATATAATGCCGAAAAAGAACTGTAATTTGTCAACACAACGTGGTATATAAACCGACCAATCGGTAGAAATAAGCTGGCTGGATATATGAAGAAGATTAGTGAAAAGGCAGGAATTTCTCATCACATAACAAATCACAGTTTACGAGCAACCTGTGCTACACGACTCTATGAAGCCAATGTCGATGAGCAGTTAATAATGGAAAGGACAGGACACAGAAGTGTTAATGGAGAGAGACCATATAAAAGGACATCAGACATTCATTTAGAACAGTGCTCAGCAGTATTGGACGGCAAACTTCTGCGTCAGGTGCAACCCAACAATCCAAGCCCTGCTTCTGGAGAGGATGCCCGTATCAAGATGAACGTGTTTATCAGCCATTCAAACGTTTCGAACTCAATGAGTGAAAGTTTGCTATTTAACATTTAGGGTTAATAAATAGTAAAAATATATACCACAAACAAAGAAAATATATCATAGTTTCTTCCGTTATTAAAAATATATCTACGGAGCTATGGTACTATCATGGTTTAATGCTATTGTATGTAGCTCTTGAAAAGTCTATGAATATTGTATTTATTGATCAGTGTTAGGCACAGATATTGGAGAGATGAAGAAATCTTTGATTGACTTTTATTGAAGTCTATGAAAGTTTGCTCTCTCAATCATAGAAATTAACAATATCATAGAAAGGATTATTATCTACTTCTATGCTCTCAATAGATGGCAATTCATGAAAAGTTTGAAAGTCTATGAAAGTTTGCAAATGTGAATAGATTTGAAATTCAGATTTCTATTGAAAAATGATTTGAAATATCAGTTTACCAATTCATTAATTAATGGTTTCTCCAGCTGGAGTGACGGATGACGGTTCATGACTATCTGGTACGGTGAGAATTCTATGTGAAATTGGCGGGCATATAATGGTGGGTGCATTATATACCCTCCAATACCGGGCAATAATGCATTTCAAATTCATTTCAATCATTTCTATGACCTCCAAAGCCATCGACAGTGAAATACAAATTGCGTATCAAAAATAGACCATACTTATTAATTTCCTTTGGATAATTAGAAAGCCATGCACATTATAATGTGGTCACATTTTTATGCCGCAACCTGTAATTTTCAACTATTTGTGAGGACTATGCTAATGAGTAGCATAAATCGTTGTATGTCGTCATATGTTGCATTCTGATTGATATTCCGTTTTTGTGAGATTGGCATTCACTTTCGTAATTAACTGCACATGATAAAGGCTTTTGAAGGACTTTTGTGACGCAATTTGTTGCCATAAATAATTGTTATAAGACATGATATAATCATCATGCATTGTCTACTATCGTATATATACGACCAAAATTTAAATACAAAATCACTTTTCATCGGCGATCGATTTAGTATCGTTTATTGATACATCATCAGGGCATCAGTCAAATCAGCAAAATGAGGTTTATATACAAATTAAAATAATCATATAAACACAGCTAAGAACAGTTGAAATGAAACTTAGCTGTAAAAACTGGAAAACTTAAAAAACTTAACTTAGCTGGAAAACCATAAACTTTCCACAGTTTTTAATACTTTCAAAACTCGCAATATCTTTCCCAACAACGGTCCGGTGCCTATCGGTATCATCTCTAATTTAGTTTACAAATTCAAATGTTGGCAATGCGACAGTTGCTACCTTGGTGAGATTAGTACACACCTGATTACTCGTATTGATGAGCATATCAATGGCAAACCGTAAGTTTCTGAAATTACAAAGCACATAAAGCGACAGCCAAGGATTCTTCTATTGTCTGTCGTACTAAGCGCACTCGCTGAATCCATTGGTTAAAATGCATGAGACAGATAATTTATTGAACGAATGCGATTCTTCTGTTCCGTTGCTGATCATTTAATTGTACTACAGAGAGGTAATTTTAAATGCGCAAATAACTCCCTATTCCATTCTATTATAAATTTCATTTTGGCTGTTCTTAATTTACTTGATCATTTTAATTTGTATATAAACCTCATTTTGCTGATTTGACTTGATGCTCTGATGATGTATTAATAAACGATACGAAAGCAATAGACGATGAATCAAGTGTTTTGTTATTTAAATTGGCTCAGTCTCATAACAGCGAATCTCAAAATAGCGAAAACGTATTGCATAATCTTAAGAAGTCCTCTGGAAATTATGTTTATTTAGTTTATTAAAGGTAGGCCTAATTGTATTAGTAAACAATACCCATCATCCATACCACTGACAAGGATATGAATTTCCATATATACTGTACATATACCTTGTACAATGTATATGAAATATGAAAAAATGAGAAAACCCGTTATGTACGAGACAGCCCTGGCATAAGCTTGGCGACTGAGTTCATTTAAAGTGTATTGTTCGCGCAATCGGTCTAGTCTTTCTTTTAAAGCAACATATTTCGATATTTCTCCTTTTTGTTGGTGCTCCAAAATCAAGTTGACTCATCTCAATGTTCGTCATTTTCTGCTCCTCAACGAATGTATGCGTGATCTTTAAGATATTTGGAAGGGCACTTCCCACATTATCTTTCAGTTTCAGATGTCATTCCTCCAAATGATTTGTACACTGCAAACTGTAGACTGACAATTATCCTACAAAATTACTGACAAAATCAACCGACGATTGTCACCTCCAATATCCTGCGATATCCGACGAATTTTGTAGGTTCTCAACCGATGTCGAATCAGATGCTTTGTATGCAAATTAACTAAACAAAAACTGTTGAATATTGATTGATTTTTTCGATTAGTGATTGCTGGACTTTTGGGCAATCTGTATTATTGTGTGGCAAAACCATGATTTATTTTAACATAATTTAATTAATTACCTACATGTTTGATAAAGTTTAAGTTATAATTCATTGTTATTCATTTTGTCGCTTTTTGTCAGATATTGTAGGTGTTCAGTGGCAATCATCCTACAAGAACTAACAATGACCGACAAAATAGATTTTGTAGGATAAATGTCTGTCAATTGTCAGTCAACGGATTACAGTGTAGTTCGAACATCACTGTTGTATAGTGATTACATACTGAAGTAGAAAAAAATAAGCATATGCTTCTTCTATATATTTTGACAATGAAACGATAGTGATGATATGGCCATTTAAGTTATCTACTAATCAAGCAAGCAAGCATAATTTCTCGAGGACTTCTTAAGCTTATGCAATACGTTTTCGCTATTTTGAGATTCGCTATTGTGAGACTTCGCTGTTATGAGACTTCGCTTTTTTGACACTTCGCTATTTTGAGATTCGCTGTTATGAGACTTCGCTGTTATAAAACTTCGCCGTTTTGAGATTCGCTTTTTTGATGCTTCGCTATTTTGAGATTCGCTGTTATGAGACGACCCATTTAAAATTTTGGTCGTATATGCAATGCTGTCGTTGGGCTCATTATCTTATAAATAATCACATACTTCTGTCCTTGTGATTATCACGAGAGCAAACAAGAAGCAGTTTTTTGGATTCTTCAGAATTCACGTCTAAAGTCATTCCAAATTCTCTCATTACATAGTTCACATCATGTTGACGCAGCAAATATATTTAGGAACCATAAAATGATAATGTTCAGGAACACAATGTTCCTCTGAGCGTGTCGCGCAGTATTTTTTTGGATGAATATAGGGTCAACAATAATGATTTAAGTTCTCATATTGCTCTCTGTTCTTGTGTGTATGTCTACATATTCAATAGTGACTTACTAAATTATTCCTTAAGGGTGTTAAACATTTGTTAGGAAGAAACGTAAGAGTAAAATCCCTCTGTATGATTCTAGTCTACTCGTAGGTCTACACATTAAGTAGTTAAAAATAATATCATGAATGAGAATACAAGAGAATGAAAAATCCGAAAGCACTCGCGGAGTGGAGCCGAAATGCGCAAAATGTACAATTTGCATTACTAAGATGGATAAATAATTCGGAAGAATCACCTCCACAATATAACTGCAATTTCAAACCGTACAAATTCTTTCTTTTGATTTGAGCATTAAGATATGTCAGAGCAAAATGCAAGTTATTTCTGAAAATGTTGATGAAGTCAAGAAATTTCAATGAGAAGATATACTGTACATGCTTTCAGATTCCGGCCTATCACGTATGCTCGATGTTTTTTCGGTTCTATATGAAAACATCGTAACATGAAAAACATTGTATTTAAAAACGTCGTAAACAGATAATATCGTAATTCAAAAACATCGTAAATGAAAAATATAGAAAATAGAGTATGGTAATATTACACTTGAAAAAACATAGTATCCGTCATCCCTAAATTTCGACTCCTAATTAAGTTATTCTACTGATAACAAAGATTAAAAGTACCATGAAAATTAAGCAGATACATCCAGGATGCTGGTAACCAAGCTATGAAGACAAGAATCTTTCTCAACCATATGAACTTTTGCATATCTGCCTCAAGATTTTCTTAATTTTCGTGGTACTTTTAATCTTTGCTATCAGTAGAATTTTTTAACCTTAACATGTGCTTACGTGATCATTTTCTTTATCAATTTTCTTCGGTCGTATGATGTGAATGTTGCGCTGTACATCTTCATTCGTGCATGATCAAGCCTTTGGAGCGAAACGTCGCACACGCAATAATAATCGATTGGAAGTACCCGAAGAATCTTTTCTTTTGAACCCTTTATATTATGGAACCGGGTACGTGGAGGACTCGGCCTCAGGGCCATATCACTGAAAAATTTAGTCAAAGAAGTTTAAAATGAAAAGAACAATCTGCCAATCTGCAATGGACTGCAATTTGGCAGACTGTTCTTTTCGCTCTAAACCTTTTTAAATAGACAATAATGTTTGAACTTCTTTACAAAGCCGAGCCGGCAGGTGGCCATCACGAAATGTCCTCCCTACAGACTGCGAAACGTCGTGGTATGGGGGCATAACTTTGATTGATTCTGATAGCCAGGAGGCATTTACCGTGCTATGTTTGCTTTCATTTGCACGAAGTAAAAGCTTATGTAATCATGAAGACCTTTCACTTTGGAGAAGTCATTATTTTCCGATGCTTCCGAAGTAATAGTAGATTTTCATCCGATAATATTGTCGCTTTTGTTCTTTGCAGTCACGGGATATACTCAGCACTTCAGTGAGGGAGGACTTTTTCAAAGTTGTTTCATTTCTAGTGAAAAACGATGTAATTTCACGGGATGAAATTATATTTTGTGATGAAGAAAAAAGGAAAAGTAGTCCATTGACATTGGCAATGACTCTGTCACATGCTACAATTGCCCAAAGACTTCTCAGAATGGAACCGGAATTAATTCGATCTGTTGATGTCGGAACACTGCTCGCATTCATAAAAGTGAGCTTGCCCGTGAAAATCATTCGCCATTTATTTGAGTCCTTTAATCAATTTGTAATCTATGTTGATGTTGCAAACATTTATTGATGCTTTTAGGTACTTGCAAGGTAAGGCCACATGACGAGCTTTTGAGCTGCGCTGAGCCGCGCTGTGAAAATGTTTGCATGTGTTTCAATCGGAGCGGCCACACTAGTAGTTCCAGCTGCGCTGTGGCAGCTTGTTACAGCTAGCTTCGAGCTGCGGTAATTCCTCTCTCAATTATCACAGGTCAAAGCTCGAGCGGTGGGATGACATATTTGTAGAAGTAACGTAGTAAACCAACAATTCTGACGAGTGGCGAGCGGTAATCAAGCTCTGGGGGCCATTATGTGGCCGTAACCACAGATCTAGAAAGGGATCTGTCCCTTTCTAGATCTGAGGCCGTAACTCTCACAGCAGGGTTGGAACCGGCCGGGTTTTTAGCGGCCGGCGTCTTCAAAACCGGCCGGCAGGTGCATTCAAAACCGGCCGGTCCGAGGCCGGTCCGAGGCCGGCGTATCTAAAACTGGCTGGTCGGAGGCCGACCTATTTAAAATTCGGATGCTTTCATGGTCATTGAAGATCATGAGCGTGTAGATGAGTATTACTACGTGTACGTTCCAAAGTAACCGCATGACATTTTTGATGAGATGAATGTAACTCCGATATGTGAGACTTGATAAAGGACTAGCATAATAATTTAGGCTATCACAGGACTTGACGTTTCTTAATAGCATCAAGGATTTAATTGTCTTGTGTCATGTTGACCCTGCTCGCAATTATTCACTCTCAGGAAAGTTTAGAGGATGCCATTTCTTGTTGTTTACTTGGTCATAAACTCTAGTTCCGAGGCGACCGAAATTTGTTGCTACGATATTGGGCAACATGAGGACGCGGGGCGATCTGCATACAGCCAGTTGTAAACTACCAATAATTCGGTGCCTCTACAATGTGGGCCTGTCCCTAACTTTTCCAAAAATAGGCCTATAATTGTCGTTTCTCTGTAAATGCTTGATATGAAAATTATCGACAAGTAGAATGTGTGTAGAAAATCATCGACTGCGTGTCGTAACTTTTATGACTTTTCTTTTCTATCTTCGGTATAGGCCTATTGCTCTTTAAAATTGCAGTAGCCTATTTTCTATCATTATTGAGCCCTGATTCTGACTTGCCACCTAGAAATGATTGTACCGAAAATTTAACTAAATGCTCTTTCAAGTAAGGAATAGAGCCCGCCTTGAACACGTATTTGACTTACAACATTACATTTGCCTGAATCATTTGGTTGCATTAGCAAAGATAGGTATTCTTTATCTATCTCTACTGATTCGTAGGTTTCTGTCGTCTGCTGCCATACACGTACAGTCTACACTGTAAATCGCTCAATACCAATCACATACGAAGGATGCATACCAAAATATTTTTTAGCATTTCTGTATTCTCTTGGTATATATTTATATGCTTTTCGTATGTTATTTCAAATGTGGTATGCTTTACATGCTAACGACATTCCAGCACAATGTTAAAAGAAAACATCAATTATTTCTAATATATTCTGATTTAAGGCCTTTTGTCAATAACGATCACACCAATGTTACTACTGCTTTGTAAGTAGTAACATAATGACATTTAGTAGTCAAACTTACAATACTGAATTCAATTTTAATACATGTAAGTCTAAGGCATTTCATGAATAATCAATAAGTATTTGACCATCAACGATTATGCATTATGTAATTTTGGAACTAAGCATATTACCAATCCGAAATAAAAACACATTATAATTCATGAACGCAAAAATAGTTATGTTTGAGATATATAAGTCAACATGGTTGCTCGAAAGTTATCGATTTATTGAAATGATGTTTATCAACGTAGTTCAAAGAAATGAGTTAATTATGAGTCTTGTGAATACCATAAGACAAGTAGCAAAGATGACATTCGGCTTTAATTTCACAATAAATCTAATCTACTTGAATACCACACTTTCATAAAAAATATTCACGACTGGTATTACTGGAAATAAGTTATTTGCAAGTAGTATGTAATATAACTTATTTTCTGCCATGTGACTTAATGCTATTCATACGAAACATATACGAATGAGGACCAAATTGTCTCGTATATAAAACATACCAACAACTCGTATTTCATTGTAAAACAGCCAATCACAGATAGAATAGTTCGTATCGCTACATACCAATCACATACGAAAATAAGTGAGATTTCGTGTGAAAAACATACCAGATCTCTGTAAACATACGAGAATCTCGTATCAGATGTTATTTTCAAATTGCATGTGATTTTGGCATATGTTTGTATGTAATTTTCGTATCCAGCGATTTACAGTGTACATAGGTTCATCTCATTCCGCTCTTAATTCTTTAATGATTCATGAAAGATGACACCATTTTTCCATAAAACTACCATAACGTAGTTTACCGTAAACGTAATTCTACTTGGACATGTTTCTTTTAAATAGTATGACGACATTGTCTTTATTTCTTTACTTTTATAGCAGATCGATTTTCAAACTTCCTCTTTTACTCACTTTGGAGTTTTGATTCACTTAACCTAGTTATTGACCATGTCGATCCTATTTCATTTTGCTACAGAATTATTTTAAGGGTACAATTTTTGCATTGTTGTTCCCTTAAAGGAAACACATTTGCATAAAAATTCAACAACTACATGCAGGCGAAAGGAAACATGGCCTTATTAAAATGTTGAGATGAAATGTTAATACGAATAGTTACCTAGTTCTGTACAAAACTCGAGCATTGCATGGCACGGTATTTATATGTTTCGCTATTTTGAAATTTCGATGTTTCTTATATTCGCCTTTTACCGTTTGCTGTTTTGAGATTCGCTGTTATAACACTAAGCAACCAAGTCTTCATCAAGTAAAATCAAACCTAAGCTTACATTGCATCATGTATACATGTCATGCGAAGCATTCTCAGGAAATATACACACATTCATTTCAAAAGTACTATGCTTAAATTCCTCGCTGTAGACAATCGTTATTAAATACAGTATGTTTCATAAAAACAAGCATGAGTATTTATCAATATATCTATTGAAATTTTAACTGTTAGTTTAAGTCTTGAAGGACCTAAATGTTCCCTGATCTTCGTGAAGACTCGATTTTTATTGCAAATAACTCTAAGTGCATGTATTTGGCTGTTTTGATAGATCATATACGAGTTTCACGTGTTCCATTTGTGAGAACGCCTGGGCTGTCCTGTAAGTTGGTATTTGGGGTTCCTAATGTGAAGATTTTTCATTCGTTTGGTTGCTTAAGTGGTGCTATTTTCAAATAATAGGACGTCCATCAGCACACAGGGTTGAACATACATTAAAGAAAATCATATGTTGCTACACTGCCAGTACTTCAAAATTTTCACCTGTCAAAAATTCTTATGTAGGCCTTCACTAGATGTTTGCAGTCTACCAATGTGTGTTATAGCCATAGTTTATTGCCCAGTGGATCATGACATGTTCATGTGTGAACATTCCCGTTTAATATTGGTTATTTGAATTAATGTAGCAATCATTGATAATTCTACTTTGTATCTCCATCTTTTATCTCCAGAGTTTGGCCTCTATGCATCTGAAGTATAGACATTTTCACAGTAGAAATCGACTATATACACGTGGAGAATGAAAAAACTTTGAATCTATCTAATCTACTATTGTAGATATGGACTTCGATGAGAATTATCCTGATTTTCTCGACCACTCATGTCACCGAATTATTACACAAGAATTGGGAGGACATTGACCCACTTGTGTATGATGATGAAATCACACCACAATGAATCATTTATGGAACCACACTTAAGTCTGCAGTTAAGGATGCCTGTCAGATGAAAATAAAAGTTCTGACAAGTCGTGGACAAGTGAAAAATCTGAGCTTTAATTATAACTGACTGCAATGCAAGTAGATGGCTTGCAGTTGAATGATTTGGTGTGAGAAATCTTTATCACACTGTTCTTGTATTCGACGAAAATCATTCATGTGTCTTGCTTTTTGGGTTGGACCCAACAGGTATTCTATATCGCAATTAGCTTAAAATCTTGGTTAATAATGATCAAACACATTTATCACGCAAGCTTAATTACACCACTAGTAATTTTGTCTGAGTATAAATTTGTAAGTCTCCATTCGGATCTGCAGTAAAGGAGACTTGCAGAATTCTTCCGCTTCAGACGTCCGTGACACACGTGGAACTATCATTATAAGTCATTCAAAAATTATTGAACGTGTGTAACTAATGTGAAAATGATCACCATTGATATTTCATGCATTTTAAGTGGTGAATTGGGTAGGCTGTGTGATACTTTGTAATTCAACATCGAAGTTGATTGTGTGATATGTCAGTTCTGATTGCTTCTATTGAATGTCAAAAATCTTCAGAATCCTCACAGAATGTGGGGATGGCCTCAATACCCATACCCATGGATATCCTCACAGAATCCCCATATCCACGGCAACCCTGCCAATTCGGTGACTCCAATCGAGACACTGAGGATAAAAGCAATATGATTCTGAAAAATTTAGATAATTGCTAAGCAGTAAAAATTACGAAAATAGCAAAGAAGCATACTTAAAATTTGAATTTCAAATTTCAAGCATGCATACATTAAGAAGATAATTTGGAATTAAAAGATTTTGCATTTGTCAATGTCTATATTAATAGGAAGAATCCTTCATATAATCTCAACGTATTTTATCAAGAATTGATGCCGCAATGTAGGCCTACATTAAAAGTGAATATAAACCGAAATCAGCCAAAATATTCCAAACAGTCAAATTTTGAAATAGTTCAAAGGCCAAATATATTGTGCCGAATCAATTTTTCTTCTGTCAAAAGTTGCATAGTATGTAGAAAGTAAGCTGCTAGAAATCTGGTGGCCATAGCCTTCTTGGTTCAAAAGATATAAGAAATTCCCAAGCGGGGAAGGGCGAGGGTTAGTAGATGAATGAATGTTATAGGCCTATCTTTAAACACTGAGAAAAACCGCAAAACCTGTAATAGAACTTGAAGGCGGTCTATTTTTCAGCCCTCTCTCATGGGTGGTGTTCTATTATGGTGGCATTGTATTAGAGGGTGGCAATCTATTTTTTACCATCTCCGAGTTAAACAATTGAGGCATATTGCTTTTATTTACGTGCATGTTCCTTCAATAAAACTCAAATATCTGAATGCTTAACTGAATATACGATGTACAGATGCTATGAAATCATTTCGACTTATTAGTGCGACTTATTATTTTATGACTGAAACTTTATCTGATACCAAATGCATTTGTGACCGATGCTCAATGAATATTTGATGCAAAAATGCATATTAGATAAATCTTCAATAAATTGATTTATAGGCATAATTGGCAACAAACATTTAAGACTATTTCACCCGTGTGCTATAGTAATGAAAACTCAATACTGAACCAGATGCGAAATGCAAATTAAGATCAATAGAGTCAGTTCAATAAGAAAAATGCAATGCACTATGAAACGCAGTGGAGAAAGTCAATCATGCAAAACCACAGAATTAGGTTAAGTAGCGTCTTCTCCGTACCTGCGAGGTCTTCGGCGCATCCTCAAAAATATCAATTAGCAACATTTATAAAAATGAAAAGTGTTCATTTGATGAAATTATTCATTGGATTTCATTTAAATTCGATAGCTTCTCGTGACAGCCGTGCACCTCTCCGTCTCAAAATCAGAAGCTCAACCTCAGAATGAACAGTTTTGCAGCACCTGCTCGAATCACAGCTGTTTTCTTCGAACAATTAGACTCACACGCTTGTGGTGTGTTCAGACGGAGCATTGATGTTCAGACACAGCGAAAGAGAATTGTACGCGTGTGAGGCAGTAAGTGCACGCGCCCGCGCCAATATTGGCCTTCCCGATAGACATAATGCTTTGCCTTCTCCAATTTTTGCAATGAAATTCTCCATAATTCTTGATCGAGGAGCGGTACCTAAATATAGAAAGGGAAGCGCAACCCAATTGTTCCTGGCTTCGTTTGTTCTCAGAGAGACCACTGCGTCAACAATAGCAAATGATTGACGTTCAGACGAGACTGTGATCAGATGATAAGCGTTCGCCAATGAGTGCAGAGTGACTGCATCTGACTCGAACACCCAGATTCGGTAGAATTCCATGATTTGTTTTTACGTGATTGATGTGACGCTATGTTTATTACTGTAGATAAGCTTATAACCACGCCGTTCGATTGTCCGAAGGGAATATTATGCTGGACAGATGACAGTCGTAAGGCAAGGTAGGACCTGATATAAAATTGAAAGTACTCACAGAGAAAAAAATAAGAAATACACAAGACATTTTAATGAATCAAAATTTCAAACATCTGAGATGGCTGACCGGCCGTGAGAAACGCAAGGAACTCCTTCGTTGGCCTTGCCTCCTTTTTTTCGAGAAAATGTGGTCTGGACAGAGAGAGGATATCCAAGAAATTTTCAAAATCAAAGTATTCTCTCCCGAAGTATTTATGCCACAATAATTACAAGCATACTATAATATATATTGAAGTGATTTATTTAGACACCGCTAGCCAGTAAGAAATTGTATGTAGGTTTACTAGACAAGACCTGATGTAGTCAGTCATGCAGTGAGATAATTAGCTTTAACCCATTTAGGACCGCATAAAGATAACATAGTTGAAATTATGTTTCCGCATGATGACTTGCTTGTTTTAGCCCAAATATCACTATCCCAGAGTTTTAGAATAATCGCATCACCCAATTCCTGAAAAATGACCGTAACGTAAAAGTAACGCTGGTCCAAACCGTACTAAATAGTTTAAATTTCATATTTTATGAAAATTGTATCAAAAATGTCAACTTGTCGTGCAGTTCATTATCTTAATGGCAAAAAACATATAAATATAATATAACAGTGGAAACAGGCACTGTTTTCACACTACCACAGAAGTCATTCAGATGAATGTCTCGCAAAGCAACCGATGTGACACGGAATGTCACACGTTTCACACCGGTATATAACCGGACATCCTCCTTTTTCTGAACGGGTCGGACATGAAATCACTTGGCAACGCCTGCGCCTCATCATTTTTACAATTTGGTGCTGGTGATGAACGGGATCAGGAAGACGTTTAAGGGTTCGAGCTGTTCGTCGGTGGGTCATTAGATGGCTGAAATAAATTTGTATCACTTTGTATCAAGAAACACATAGATTAGTGCTATACAGTAAATGATAACGTTTTCCATCAAGTAGAAAAATTCATTTGAAGCGTTTCCACACTTATTGAAGGTAGGTCTACCGCCATTTTATTAATACAATATGTATAAAAGCAATATATGTAAAGGTGTTATATATCAAACAAAAAGGAATATATTTATGAGATGTAATACTATAACACTATCTCAATAAAGAAGCTTTTATATGGTCACATACACTGTATGTATTCCTGTTAGAACTTAGAACACGATATACGAAATCATGTATGATAGAGGCCCAACAAATTATGAAAATGGCATTAAATTTATGTATTGAGCATACATTTATATTCCACAGGGTCACAGCTAGCGAACCAAATATCTGCTCAAACAGAAAAATATTCCTTACTCAACATCAGCGATCAGAAGGTGAATAGTTTCATGATGAAAGGACAATAATATGCTTATTTCTAGTTTAATAATAGAAATATGCTCCCAAGCGGAAACCAAGGAAAACAGAAATATATATATATACATTTTGGCTTACCGAGTCACTTGTCTCCTGAAGTCCAATTGGTCCATCTTGCTGTTGTTCGCGGCTCGAAACAGTAGGTACGCGTTTGACATAAATCCCTCTAGGATCCACTTTACTAATGGCCAATACCATTTTCTGCCCTTAATCGAAATGTGATAAAGCTGAGCTCGTGCGTCAAATACATGTATGTCGACGCCAACCATGTGACTGTTATAACGCTGAATTAGATGGGGCATGGGAACAGCGATCTTTTTCTTTTGAGTTCTGTTGTACCTTGGAGCATTTCTAAGAGGTTGAACACTATCAAAATTAGATAGTAGACCAACAACGCTGCTATCTTTCCACCATACCGCTAATATTCCATTCGACGATCTATAATCATATTATCCGCGTTCTATCAGTTTCGTCGCAGCAGCGGGACAGTTTTTGCTTCTGTTCGAACGAACAGTACCTGTGGCTTTGATTTCCCGATTTTTTACGTAAACCATCAAATCATACGACGTAAAAAAATTGTCAAAGAACAGTTCTACATCTTGCTTACCATAGACGTTAGCCATCCGGAGGAGGGAGTCAACAGTTCTTGAACCAAGAGGAATTTCTTTACTGTTATCATCTGAACCTTGGTATACGTCAAATCTCACAAGAAATCCATCACTACTGCACAAGCACCAGCATTTATAGCCAAATCTGATTGGTTTAGATCTTATGAATTGCTTTAGTCGATTTCTGCCGAAATACTTGACCATCGACTCGTCGACTGAGAGTTTTTCGTCTTGTTTCAAAGCAATTTTTGTAGATGCGTTATTTGCAAACTCAATTAGTGGCCTAATTTTGAACAGTCTGTCCGTACTACCTTGGGCCAAGTTGTTGTCATTTAAATGAAAAATGCTCTTGATCATTTCAAAATCTCTCCTTGTCAAAGATTCCCGAACTGCAGGAATCCCAACGTCATCATCATTACTCCACATCATTTTCATTCGAGGGACGTGATGGTAGCCGCTGAGATATAAAATTCCAAGAAATGCATACTATCATGATTTACAGCAAAATTCGAATTCTTTTGAGACGCATATCGATTGCTTTCGCGGACAAGTAAATCGACCAAACCTTCGGTGTACTGCTGAAAAACTTGGAATGGTTCGATAAAAGGTGCTAATGCTTCTTGATGCCATTGGGGATTTTGACTTGAGGCAGGTGTTGCGTTGTCTTTCTTTGACCAAATTATTTCATTTCCATTGTGCTTATGATATGTAGGGATGCTTTCAACATCACCAATACCGGTGCTTGCTGAGTCTTCTACACCATCGCTATCCTTGCATAAAGAATGATGTTCTTCAATCTCTGAAAGTCCTGCAACATCTTTCAAGTCGTCCGTTTCACCGATCAAGTCTTCATCAATTTCTTCCTCAACCGTGAGAGCATCAGCTTCTGGAGGCAAGATGGTGATAGTAGGCTCATCGTCACCGCTGCCGTCATTTTCTAAAACTTTTTGCACTGCCTCATCTACTGAGAAGAATTTGATTCTTAGAGGCATCACTATTCACTACAATACTTTTTGTCAACTGAAACACAGCGAATTTCTCACTGTCTATCAAGTTTGTTGATTCAAATATAATAGTTTTGCGTCGTAGGAGTGCTATTGATTTGCCAATGACTTACACAGCCATAGAAATGGAACAATAGCTAACATCATAGAAGTAGATTATAAAAATGCTTTATATGGTACTGTTAATTTCTATGGCTATCATCGACGTTGCTTGTAATTTTCTCGTCGTCGGTATATCTATTTATAACTTCTTACAAATCATGCACATAGAAATCTCAAATCATAACCGACTGCCTGCGCTCAAACGAAGACACACTATCATCTACCGAAATTACCAGTCATGACAAGTGCTATTCAGACTGACACAGTAACACCTATGGAGAAGACCATTAGCGATATAGACACGTTTACCCTTAGATTGAACGACAAAACTAATCAAATTGAGTTCGATGATATTTTTTTAGTTTCAGGCATTTAGACCGCTTTGGACCAGCGTTCAATCAGATTTCAAAGGAAGTTGATCCTGAATAGGCGCGATGAAAATGAAAATTCGAAAAAATACTCCATATTGTGGAATGTGTGAATCGAAGAAAGCGATTTTGTTGAAGTCCATAAATGCGTTTGTAAGACTCATCTTCATGAAAATATTCAATTCAGACATATGAAAGTTGAATAATATATATAGCTGACGTGCGAGATAACGTGAAAGGAACCGTTACGAGAAGGTAACGCTAGGGCTAAATGGGTTTTAAAGCTATAGATCCTATCCTATTTCGAATGAGATATTGATTCTAGATAAATGCCCTAGGGGATACAGTGATCTCAGCTCCTTGAGTAAGGCGGTGAAGCGACATGAGCGATCAACCTCTCATTCACTTGACCTTAAAAAATGTTTGGTATAGAAATCGTATTCCAATGCCGAACGAAGGCCTATGGTCTGGGAGCACGCGACGCCACTGATCAGATTGCTTAAGCGTGTCACTTTGCTAGAAATGCAAATTGATTCAAAGCGTTGGCACAAGTACAGGAACTAACTAAATGCGTTATCACATCACCTACGTGTTACGTGTCCAAAGTCATGAATAGATGGTCAATAAAGTATTCATCTATGAAGAAATTTCGAACGCAAGAGGTAGCAGCCAAACACGTGCATGAATATGGAACATGTAATACGATAAAGGGACCGAAATGGCAAAGACTATTATGAAATGTGAATTTAATTGTCAAAACGAAGAAGCTGAAAATGTTCAACTAAAGACAATCTGATTGGATATGACAGCAATGACCAGGAAGATCTATGAATACTATAATAAATAAGTCTTTATCATACTATTCATACATGTAGATAATATCTTTCTTATGATGTTGCAATGCAGTAACTTCTTGTATGGCTAGTCTACATGCTTGCGTTTCTCACGACGCTCAGAACGCCCCACTTAACACGTACGTGATGTGATGCGGCCTGAAGTGGACAAAAATAAATTTTTAGTGTCCTACAGAGATGGGAAAAGTAGTCGTGCGTCGCTTGTGGATTGCTGTGAATTCCTTCAAATGCTCCAATGGCCACGATTCCTTCAGATTCAAAGAATTCAGATAATTGTGTAAAATATCCTTCCGATCTTTATTAAAAGAGATAACGGGCGCACGAAAAACCGTTCACAAACTTGTCTGTAGAACTTGATATCGTCTGCGTCTCTTTGCTGTGTGATCCGGTTGATAACAATCACTGAAACTTTGCACAATTTGGCGTGTTTAATGTTGAACAGGCTGCTCATTCTTCGACTGATATGATGTTATGTCGGCAGATTGTGCCATTTCATTAGCACTACATGTTCCAAGGACTACAATTACTATGCTTGACCATTATTCAAAGCTACTTAGTGAAAATCAAGAATTTGTGTCAATTTATTACGAATCTATGCATTATAATCATTTGAAATTGCTGACAAAACATTTACAAAGTGCAAATGAAGTTATAATTAACATGTCCATTCATCTACGAATGCATCTAATCGTTATAGGAATATTAGCCATATCAAATGAAGACTACTCACAATGCATTTACAAGTAGTTCTGTCAGCTTCATGCAATAAAAAGAGGATCTCAACAGGCTATGATGCATTTGTTCAATTCATTTGAATACGCAGCTTCTGTCATTCTTTCTATTCAAAGAATAGCAGAGAATCTAGCAGATATTTTATAATTCGCATAAAAAAATGAAGATTTAACGTTACTACTCCCCCTTACTGGGGGCTTGGACGGTGCTAACATAGTCAGACATTTCTGGCACGTTGTGGTACTTTCAACCGTTCACACATGTCCTTCCTGCCGACTTCCGATGGCGCTTTCGGGGTTCGACATCTTGACCGAAAGATTGCTAGGCCAAGCGCTTAACTACTGCGCCACGGAGACCGCATCTATATTTTTAACGATTGATAATACTTCGTTTTTAGAAATGTCCGGAGTTTTTGGATTTCATTTGCTTTACGAATTCAATGGCCAATCCATCATCTCATACTTCGACTATTTCTAATCCGATGTTCCAGCAGAGCGAGGAAGAGATACGTATTCGGGCATTGTGGTTGAATTATCTAAAAAATCGACACTTGAAATTGCTTGAACATACAATCCAAGAAAAAAGTGAGAATTATCATGTTCAGGTAAGTTCACCTAACTTTGCATAGTGTTTTAATATCAATAGATATCAAATTAAGTTAGATCAACTTCCTGAGGACTGATGCGTTTTAAAGCAGATGAATGTTGAAAGTGCGGAGAGTTCTTCATCAAAAGTGTACTCTTGAGTGTCCCGGGTATACCTGTGAAACTTCATTTGCTTATAAACACTCGGAATCCCTCTTTTTCAGTTTGCTTACAAGCGCAGGTCTGACAGCACGTCTTGCCTTGTTGCCTTACGTTAATGCTATACATAACCAAGCTTTGGATCGTAAAGATCTTTCAGCTTTTGTCATGATTAACTATGATTTCTCAAAGGCATTTGATACTACGAATCATAAAACTTTACTAATCAAACTTGTTAGCTCTTGCTTTCTTAGTGGTTTTATTTAATTAATTGAGTCGCATTTGAGTAGTACATTCCAGAATGTTGAAGTGGGAGAGTCTATCTGTTTGTATATACCAGCTACATGTGATGCTGCGCAAGGATCGATACTTGAATCTTTCCTTTCTGCCGTGTATAAAAGACCTACTCCTATACAGCACGCATATGAACCAAAATGCCAGCTTCTACGGGATTCAGATCAGGAGAACGAGCTGGCCAAGATAATGTCCTAAGCCCTAATTGAGACTTGCATAAGTTGACTCTACTACTCCTGTGACACGTAGCATTATCATCCATAAATAACCAAGTCGATGGATCACCAAGTTGATCTGTCATTTGGCCAATGTTCATTCGTAAAACATTCACATAGCGTTCAGAATTCATGGTTCCTTGCTGTATGTGAAGTTCATAGCGGCCATTGGTCCAAATGCCAGCCCAAATCAGTAGAGTCGCACCACCTTGTACCCGGGGACGATGTAAATGTCTCGGAATTTCCTGATCAGATTTTATCCATAATCTCAATCGACCATCACTGTCCTTCAGACGGACTGATGCCTCATCAGACCAGACAACCCGATCCCATTGATTTCGCCAGTGACAATGACTCATTGCCCATCTGAGACGTCTTTTTGTATGCTGATCTGATAATTCGATGAGAGGGCCTCTTACAGCTCTTGAAATTCGACTCAATAAGTCTTCTACGAATAGTCGACTTAGAAATAGACGAGTCTAGTGCAGCCATCTCAGTTAACGAGAGACTTGGATCAACTTTAACAAATCTCAAAATTAGGCGGTCTCTACGTTTGGATGTTTTGCGTGGACGGCCAGAGCCCTCTTTACGACAGAGTCGAAAATCATCATTATGCCATCGATGCACATTTGTGTAAGGGACATTTAGTCGCTTGCTTGTAGCTCGCAAAGAAAACCCTAGTTTTAGCAAGGCTGACACTTTGCCTTTTGTGAATGCGATCTCGTTATTGTTCATTTGTGCTTTGTATTGTTTTCAACCGGTAAGAGATAGATTTCTAGCTGAAAGCAATCAGGAGTGCTGCCAACACCACCGCAACGAAGTCAGGAAGCTATGGAACATGAAGTCCAGTTAATCACATGTAGCAGTTACATTATTGTTGATGAATAATGGTGCTATACTGGCTCTGATTGACCGATTTTCTTTATTTTTGTTTTGCTTGATAGCTTTTGGCTTGTAGAACAACATATTAAATAACAAAGGAAACAAATGTAATTTTATAAGAGTGAGGTATGATTTTGTGTAACATTGCTAAATGAAGATCAAATTATCTACTACTTTTTTTATCTATAACAGGAAAACAACTCAATATTCATGCTTGAAATTTCCAACAATGATATTAGTAAGCACAACTGACATATCTTCCAAATTTCAGAGAAATTCGTTCAAGTTTGGCGGAGTTAGACGAAGTTGAAGTTAAGGCGATGTTTAAGGGTGATCCATTTTTTATGAAACAATCTGTATAAATTCTCTATCTCTCTCTCTCTGCTGCCACTTAGCCATTGTTCTGATCGCGTTGCTGATACGATTTATGGCATTTGTTCAGGAATTACTAAAACTACGAGAGTCTTTAATAAACATAGAAATCTTAAACAACAGTTATCGAATAGATAATTCTGCCATTTAGCTTCATCATGCAAACTGCCAGTCACATTACCTCCATTGATTTTTCCTCATTTAGTGTAAGCCTGTGCATTAACATGTCAATCAATCATTGTAAATATTCTGAACATTTTTCATGTATAATTGCTCATTAGCATCTGCATCCATAACCATTCCATTTTTCATTCAATAAATTTTCGATGATTGACAAAGACCTCGAAAACCGGGTATCCTCGAACTACAGAATTTATATATTTTTTTCTCTCATTGCCGACCACAGCACGAGTGGCACGAGGGAGGACGACAGTCAACCTTCTCCCTCCCTCTCTCTCTCTCTCTCTCTCTCTCTCTCTCTTGATTGGAATACTTTCTATGAAAGACAAGGGATGCAGCGGTATTGTGATATTCTCTTTCCCCAATCCAAATTCCTGACCGGAAGGAGCTTATCAATAATTTCTTAATTTCCCCCTCGGAAAAATGGAGGCAAACATGTTCTCCTAGAAGGTATCCTAGCAGAGATTCAGATTTAATTAAGTCTCGTAGAAGCCACAAGCCTCGATATCTCAGTTTGTATCTTCAGTTTGAATCGTGTTAAACAATGTTTTCTAGATTAGAGGGGGATAGAATAACACACAAACTAAGAGTTAATTTCCAGGAATTGCAACTGTTTTTCTCCTGGAAATTCTAAACT
The DNA here is from genome assembly GCA_907163375.1 of Prostheceraeus crozeri. Classification (NCBI taxonomy): domain Eukaryota; kingdom Metazoa; phylum Platyhelminthes; order Polycladida; family Euryleptidae; genus Prostheceraeus; species Prostheceraeus crozeri. The sequence goes on from CAJQUW010003163.1 coordinate 71,903, forward strand.
GCATCACACTTCTCGTCGGAAAATGAGAGAGAGTAAAAAGAGTAGCTTGGTATATCGTTCCAAGGATGTCGATATCTCTCATTTCAATTTTTTACTGTGGAAACGCCGGTAGTTGGTCATCATAAATGTCTTCATAAGAAAACGTCTGTTGATAGAAGGCAAATAGTCGGCTTGGTAACTGATGACATATTGGAGCAGTGAAAAGAGATGAACTTGCCGCCTGAAAGCATTCATTTTTATCTTAATAAAAGAAATATCTATAATGCAATTTTCAATGTCATGATTAAATATAGCTTGGGTTAGAAACCTGTCCAATCAACTGTGGATGTGCCCTTTGTTCTCAGAAACTACAACACAAAGATTTATAAGGAAGACGAAATTCTATGAAATGCAAATGTTGACCAATCAGTCCAGTTATAGTCCTACGTGTGGAAACGAATAATGATATCAATTTGTCATCTCAAAATGCTTCAAGTGATTCAAGATTCAGTGATAAAGAAGGTGAAGATCCCGAGTCCCAACGACAGTTTGAAAGAAGGTTGATACAGATCATCTTGGTTCATCGATAAGTTCAGCCAAAGATCTGCACCTATGACTCCTATTCTTACCGCAAGTCATCCGGTTTGGTGTTCAGTTTCTTGATCAGTCTGCCATAGAGGAAATGAGAGGCATCAAGAGGATGATCGAGAGGAAGACTGAGTGTTGTCTTGACAAGCGTGTCCGCGAGCACACTCCCAAGTGGTGTGAAGAGGTTAAACAAAGGCCAAGATCCAAGCAAGTGCCTTCATCGTCAATAACTCAGCATCACCTGATCTGTAGCCAAATGCCATCAAGAGCCTCATTCAAGGTGCTGAGGCAATGCCGTAGCCAGTTGGAGCTCCGCATCTCTGAAGCAGTGGGTATAAGACTCGAGAATCCTTCTCTTTGTGTGCACAAAGAATTTGTTTATTGGTGTGACTTGATACCCTGACTCAACCTCTTTTTCTATTTCTCTATTTTATCATTACGTTTGACCTGTGCTTTCAATAGAGAGTTTGCTATACCTTTATTTATTGTGACCTTCATGTATTCCTTTTTGCGTTAGACAGACTGATCATGCCATTTTGATTTGTGTTCGCAAGCGCAATCCGTCCGTTGTGATTATAGTACGCAACTTTCCTTCTGTCGTTTACCCTGAGACAGCGTGCGCAGGGAATAAAGAATAATTGTATGAGCTTCCGGCTTTTCAGTACATGGTGCAGATCAGTTGTTACGAAGATGTCACGCACCGGCACTCAAAATGAACAATTATCATTGAGCAAGATGCTTACAATTGCTTCTACATGCTTCTACATGTTGGTATGATGAAAAGACGGAATTTATTGCAATCATTATCATAACGCGACTAGTGCAACAGATTTAAGCAAGTTGATGTTCGCAAATGCATAGATTTAGGGAGTACTTATGCATCCGTATTAAAAGAAGTTCTTTAATTCTCCCGTAGAGATTTCAATGCACCGAAAAAACAACGCATGTAGCAGATTCAACTTAAATAGCGCGTGTGCCCCCCTCTAGCTCCAATACATTCAGTAATCCGAGATGGCATGGATTCACAAAGTTTCTGAATGAAGGATGTTTCAAGGAGAAGCCACTGCTCTGTCAGTCTTTCAGAGAGAATCTTCAGGGACACTGGTGGAAGTGAATAGCGGTCTCTCACTCGCCGCCCAAGCTCGTCCCATACTTGCTCAATGGGTGACAAGTCAGGTGAGCGTGCAGGCCAGTCAAGGGTTTGAATGTTCAATCTCCTAACAGTGGCAATGACAGCCGAGGAGCGATGTGGTCTTGCGCTGTCGTCTTGGAAGACGATATCCTCCACCCTGACCACTGGGGCAACAACAGGAAGCACAGTTTCATTGAGATACCTCTCTCCAGTCAATGTGCCTTTGATGATGACTGCTGTCGTTCGTCCGCCATGCCAAATGCCACCCCACAGCATAACACTTCCACCACCATATCTGTCGTGTTCTTTAATACAGCATGGGGCAAAGCGTTCACCTGGAAGACGATGCACTCTGACACGACCGTCATTGAAATCCAGAGTGAATCTCGATTCATCGGTCCACAAGACTTTCTGCCAGTGATGGTCATTCCATGAGCGATGGGCATCACACCAGGCAACTCGTCTTCTGCGGTGCTCAAAACTCAATGGAATTAGGACAGCTGGTCGTCGCGATTTAATTCCAGCTTCTCGCAATCTCGTTAAGCCGTTCGAACGCTACAGTCTATATTTGAGGCACTCTTCCAGTGTACGACTAGCTTTGGGACTGACACAAATCTATTCCTCTTTGCAGCTAAAACTAGACGTGCGTCTGTCCTTCCTGCAGACTTTCTTGGTCGACCAGATCCCTTCTTCTTTTTAACATCTCCTTCTGCTTTCCATCGACACCACCACCTCCAAACAACGACTCTCGATAGTTGCAGCTCTTCGGCAACATTCACACAACTTCTACCACAACGAATCATTCCAATAGCCATACCTCTGGTAAACTGATCGTGTGCCATTTTATTTTACAAAAGCTGGATTTCAGTTCACGTTCATGTTCAATTTGTAAAAGCAATTGTGACAGTTGTATCGATATCAAAATTTGAAATTTGACCACCATAGATCTTTCTGTATTCTCTAATGTGTTGAATGGTAACACATAGAAAGCGAGATATTGCATCATACCTGAGAAAAAATGAAGCAAACTTCAATTCAAACCAATGATAGTTTGTTTCATTAATTATGTCAATGAGTATAGATATATGTTATATATATACTAGATTATATAATCGCCAGTGTCTCGATAAGGATCATCAGTTGCAGTCGAAAAGCCTGCCATACATGAACATTCGCAAATTTGCATGCATCGGGTTCCTCGCATCTTAAAAGATTAAAGCATCTTTATTTCGAGCAGTCGCAGCAGCACTTATTCAGAGAAATGCGAGTGGTATTCTAACTCAATTTCTACTATGACACTTCTAATTTTTCTATTTCTTCTTTCAGATGGAAGTCATTTATGATCATTTGGTTCATTGTCGAGGTGCAAACAAAGCAGATGAAATTGAAATTGCTGAAATGGAATTTTCAGTGTTTGAGGAACCTAGGCACAACGCTGAATCTTTGGCGACTCAAAGAGCGAATCCAAGGCTATTAGCTAAAGTGGTGGAAACAAACTCTGAGTTAGAGAGACATCCTCTGGTGACTGAATATTTCCAGCATTTCTATTTGAGCGCATTCAGGATTTTCCTGTTTTACTTGCTCTTACACCTAATTTTCATCATAATGCTGAACGGTGCCATCGTTTATGTCATCACACCCTCAACTAACTATGGAAATCTGTCATTGCCCATTTACCGGCCTGGTCATTACAATTGTTACATCGACACGTGCGCTTACTCGAATTTGACAACAGTCGAGCAACGCTACATCAAATTCCAAGAAAATCGATCTTGCATTGGATCAGATGATTGTAACGAATGTTTAGCCCATACTGTCAATATACGCCATTGTTCATCAATAATACTTCATCCGCCTCAGTACAATGCCTGTCCATACACATCCTTTCTGAAAAATTTTTGGATACAGCCGGGACTACTTCTTGTTCTTTTTTTTGGTATACTTGGTCTGCTGCGCGAGTTGTTGCAGTTCTGTTCAGATATGAAGAATTATTTTAAAACTTTCGTTCAAAACCTAATGGAAGTGTCCATGTACATTTTTGCAATTCTCTTCTCCATCAACATATCATCATGTCCTCCAGAAGCTGGCTTCAGAACAGCCTGGCAATTTCAATTAGGAGCTGTCGCTGTTCTCAATTCATGGTATGAAATAGTATGTGAATCATGATCTTGAATGAACTTTTGCGATACGATTATGTCTAATCCTGGTTACATCCATAGAGTAGGTATATTAGGTAGAGTGGTAACTCCGCATTTATTAAATCCCCAATGTTTATACACTTTCGATTTTATTAAATGAACTCAAGAGAGATACAGATGGTATATTGTCACCAAATGTGAGATATGCAAATTTTTGCAGTTCTGCAGAAATTACAGCGGAATTGAGTGATCATGATTGTAATGCAGAAGGAATGATGGTAGTTCACAGATTCTCATGACAGCCTTGCAGATTTAACGCTTGCTAAATTAGCAATTCGATGGATTCCTATTACTTAATTCATGCTCAACCTCAAGAGTATTTTTTTGAGCGTGATCATATCACAGGCAACCGTCCACTGGCACAGCAAAATCACATAATCAAAGACAATGACTTCATTTAACTTTAAAAGATGTAAATGGTTCCACATCACTCTTCAGATACTAGAAATGAAACATGAATTTAGTGAATCATAAAATCCTGACGGTGAAAATTGAATTAAAAACTAGAAATTTCAGCCAACAAAGCAAAATCAGATCTCGACTTTTTCATGATGACTTCCATTATAATGCAGCTCATGAAATTCCCTTGATCATCAGCTTAATTTCCGCTTAGTTAGGGTGCTTATTAGCAAATATTCATCCTTTTGATATCCAACTTGTTTCATACTACTTATATAGGAGAGTCATCTCGGTAGTATATAAATTGGCAAATTTTGACTTTTTTTCAAAAAGTGCTCAAATAAATTTTTTGGGACACGGGAACGTAATCTCCGCAAAAAACTGAATCTTTTCATATAAATTTATATTTATTTTTATATTTCTATATGTTATTACTTCAATCTATTCATGTGCAAACGAGACAAGTAATTATATATAATGTAGCCTACTGTACACGAACATATGCAAAACTTCGCCTTAAATCAAATTATGCTCAGCATACATTTTGTATTGATGTAGGCCCGCTATATGCATGCACAACTGCACATATCAAAAACACTACACATCAACAAATTGAAAAATTTTTCGAATCACATGTCCTATCAATTTTTTGTACGTCTTCAAGCACTCCAAACAATTTGAAATTTCACTCCAAAAGTTGTCAAAGTGTATCTGAATCAACTGAAAGTTGCCCTATTTCAGCAACACTATTCAAATTCCTTGGTTGAATAATGGATATGATGAGGCATCCTCAGCGGTTCTGCATTTGTCTCTGCATAACTGCGTATGATGCCATGATTACACGAATGATGGGAAAAACAGCTGCTGCCCAATTGCCCCGCATTCTCTATCCAGACAATGTTATTCAGCCCATCAAGTTGAACAGTAGCCTCATGCTTGTAGCATTGAAGCTGATAATATAAGTGTTATTGTTGCTAAATGTTAGAAGAGACGTCCAAGAAACAAGAAGTGGAATCAAAATTAACGCTGATTGATATCGTTGCTTAATACAATAGCTATTTCGTAATCAAGACGAATTGCTAAGCCGTAAAACAGTTTACTAATTATCATAAAAATTGATGGAATCAATTCACAACTTTACACAGAAAATAAATAGGTATTCAGTGAATACTGTGAAGTGAATACTATACACGCTGTGCCACTGATCGACACTCTACCTATATATCCTTACTCTATGGTTACATCTCTTTTCTATTTGTCATTCAACGGCTTGAGATGGGTGTATTATGATAACTAGGACGATAATCGACAAAAATAAGCTTTCATAATTGACAATTATTTGTCATCGACTTATCACTGACATTTTGCGACATTTCGCCATCAAAAAATGTGATTCGGCAATCCGGGGTCGAAGCGATCATGTCACAGTGAAACAGAGGCGGCCATATTTATTCATTTATTCAAATTTATAATGTGGATTAAGGTTTTTATTATTAGGACCTCCGCTACAGATCCTGAGACTCTCTGCCCACCATATCTGATAAACTGCATAGCCAGCACATGGACATCAGAAGCTGCCAGTGCTCTTACTAAGATTTGAAGATGTATTAGTCACTTTACATAAATTTGAAAAAAGTCCTCTGGAATGCAAATAATAGCAGCAATTGCAGATATCTGTATCACTTTACAGCATTTAATGCAGACTTTATTGGTTGATGTGTCCGTGAGCTAAAATGTTTAGACCTTTGAATTGATGCGACTAAGTTTATTGTATTTTCCGAATCGTCGAAAATAAACCTTACAGCTTCACGTACTATATTGTGATTGCACCTCGAGTCAATGAGTTGGTTTCAAATCAACGGGCTGCCGTCATGTTTTAGTCATTAATGCAAAAATATCAAAAAAGTCCTCCATCAAATTCTGTTTCAAAAATGTATCGCTACCAGCCCGTCGAGTTGGGCTTACGGTGAGCACGACGATTTATTTTTCACTGGGGAGTTGTCACTGTCACTAGATACCTGCTGCCCTATGCGGAGCTATGTATATTGAAAATTAAAAGTTTTAGGACCCACTTCCTCTGCAATAAAAAAGTTCAGAACAAATATTTGACCACAATATTTGACCAAAAAATTGGTTAAAAAACCACCAATTTTTAACAAATTTCCATTAGATCGCTATTTGAAATGGAAAATGACAATAAAGACCATACACTAATCGAAAGGTCTGCTTAAGGTGGTTGATAGAACGATGAATATGAAAAGCTATGAGATTACATCATTTCATTAAATGAGGTCAAGGGTCAAATAATTCAAAAGCTTAGTTCATCTTAGATATCACTAAAATCGCATACATAATAAGCAGATAATTTTTATTTCAAAGATTTTGCATTTGTGAATATCTCTGTTAATAGTATAGAATAGAAGTATATATATTTGTGAATGAAAATCAAACTATACAGACACATTCAGAATGCTTCATAATAGTACAGAAGAAAAGATTCAATTGTGTCAAAATGCAAGGAACATAATGCTGTGCAGTAGAAAAAAAGTTGTGAGTGAAGAGCGGTTATTGACAATGCAAAACAGAACAAATTACAAAACAACGCTGAACTACGTATACAGCTACTTATAAATAAATGTGCAATTGGGTATGAAGGACCTTCAGCGACGTGTAGTTCTGCACAACGGCTGCATTAATTTCTGGGAATGGATCAAGCTGATTGGGGATAGATGGTAAAGTATATGATCAGCTTCCATGATGTTCTTAAAAACTTTGATTGCTTGGTATTGACGTCTAATAAACAATGGAGTGAAGTTGTCACAGCCACAGGAACTACCACAGATGATTCGGTGGCATCTTCGACGTATCTTTTCCATCTTTTCAGCATTCAATTTATTGAGACCAACGAAGAGAGGCGAATTGTGTTCCAAAATACCAAGGATGAATGCATTGTATACTTTTACCAAATCATTTTTACTTAATTTAAGAATTCTTTATGGATCTCAACGTATTTCGCCAAGAATTGATGCCGCAATAGACATTAGAAGTGAATATATGCCGAAATCAGCCAAAATATTCCAAACATTCAAATTTTGAAATAGCTCTAAGGCCAAATATATTGAGCCGAATCAATCTTCCTTCTGTCAAAAGTTGGTGGCCAAAGCTTGTATGGTTCAAAAGATATTCAAAAAATGCGCTACGGGGCGTCCCCCCAGTGGGGCGAGGGTTTGATTGAAGTCGTTTTCTTTTAGTCATCCGTACACACAATCTCGCAACATCTGTCAGAAAATTGCTTTGATTTTCAGGATTCTCATGTTTTGGTACATCAGCAAATTTCCCGTCTTCTCCATGTACGTTATCATGTACACGCATGCCGTGAAGTCTGGACTTGGCATTCTCGTAACATTTTCATGGCTAATTCTGGGATTCGCTTTTGAGTTTCATCTGCTATTGGGGAATCAATACGTCTTCAGGTGAGGTGTTTTCTTGTGTCGGTTATACACATTAATAAGATCGTTAATAGCCTTGTACGGGAGGAAATTCCTTTTTGCTGCCATTGAAATTGAAAATTGAAAACTCTCCCTTGTAATGGCGATGTTTCAAATTTTTAAGATAGATAAAATTACAATCTGTAAACCGCCCGACGTTTCGTCCGCCGCGGATTTATTCATGGACAAACTGGCATTGGCAAACGATGGTTTAAGTGTCAAAAATGACTTCTCAACAATTCGTGTTTCCTATTCATGGATGGACAATGGATCCTGATGTAATTCGCTTCAGCCACCCTAGTATGAATAGGGTTGCTGAGGCGATCAATGATATCGACATCAAAGTCGTCTATAGAAAAAGAACGATCAGAATGACGTAGTACAATATGATCTGAGATGGCACTCGCACTGTCTAGATTATCAATGCTTCTACGATGTTCAGCAAAACGGACGCCGAAGGGTCGATTCATAGAGTCCAATGTATACAGCATGCGCTATGTTGTATATCGTTTTACGTGCAGATTATGCAATAAATGTTACATTGTATTACACAGTTTACAGTGCATATTAGACGTCTGTTTTGAACGTGCATGCGGCAGTGGTTGCAATCTATGGTAGTGGTATATTAACAGTAAGAATGAGTAGTGTCAGAAGTCCATTTTACCAGATATTGGGCCAAAGCTGATCAACTTTAATTCGTTGCCACGAGAAATCTCCAATGAGTTCTTTTAAGACAACTTTCCACATCCACCATGTGTAGTCTCAGATATAGTGTAGCATTAGTTCACTTGTAATCTGTGTAGTAGCATCATTGTCATTCTATGTTTACCTACTTTTTTTCATTTTTTATCCATAGATTTTCTGCTGTTTTATAATATCCATTTTCAATTTCCTTAATCTATGGTGACCATTGTCCTATTCTATTTCCACTACCATTATCTGCAGTCGGTACAGTATATTAGACGTCTGTTTTGAACGTGTATACGGCAGTTATACGACAGTGTTTGGAATCTATGGTATTAGTATATTAACAGTAAAAATGAGTAGTGTAACAAGTCTTAAGATTTCCATTTTTACCAGATATTGGGCCAAAGCTGATCAATTATAATTTGTTGCCACGAGAAAGCTCCAATGAGTTCTTTTAAGAACTGATTAATCCAGTAGCATTGGTTACAATAGCATTGCATTTGCACACTTGCGGATTGGAGAACGCCATCAGTCCTCATTAGGACTACTTCAATTAACAATTTAAATTAGTAAGCATTATATTCTATTATAAATGGCTAGTGAGATGATTTTCATCATCGTATGAGAATTTATCAGTCAATACATGTGCATGTATGTACTTTCGTCTTTCATAAAGTAAAGTGGTTCAAAGACTTATTTGCTTTCCAGTCAAATTTCTTCTTCAATCCATAAAGTCTGGGTAATGATGACGGGAGAGCTAGATGCAAGTGGATTCACTGAGCAGTATCCAGCCAGCGGAGACAAACACGAAATGGTAATCCATAAATTTCTCATTTTTGATAAAAATAATAGAGAATTGTAAACGTGTTCGTACACTTTTCTCAGTAGCCTCATTTTAAGTGGTTTTTAAGAAACCATTTGGTTTCATAACTGTAGTTTGATTTTCGAAGAAGACCAAGGTTTATGCATGGGTTTTTCAAATAGTGTATTGTACATTAGTAGATAGCATGGATGATGTTACTATGCTTCCATCTAAGGGCTATGTAGCTCTACTCAAACCTGGGATAAGATGGCTATGGATGTCATGTCTGTTATCAATTAAACAACAGCCGGCAACTAAACACTATCACGCCAGAGCAGTTTTGCCTGGTTATACGCAAGGGCTTATTAAGGGCAAATGAATTTTGTATTAGTATAATCAATTTCCCGCTATAATTTGTACATAATTCAATTTCTTACTAGCCAAAGATAATTGACAATGAGTCAACCTGAATTTTCCATTGAAAATGGCAATTAATGTATTTGTATAAACTAAAGTTTACATGAATTTTCGAGATGATTTCTAGGATAATATGCTAAATGTTGTATAGCACTAAAATCAAGCTATTCCTATATTCCTCCTATAAGGAGTAAGTGTTGTCTTAAATACGCCTTTGGATGCAGGTACTTCGATCTTAGGAGGTGCCAGGTTACAGTGATAATATACATTGTTATTCACAAAGTCCCAAATGAGTACTAGAAAGAGCACGGAACTTGAGCATTAACTGCGACAAAGAAATGAGTCCCAGAATTTAGTACTCTTTGGGTTCGAAAATATCAGAACTCATTTTAGAGCTTATTTAATGAGTTGCATAGGACTAGCGCCTCCACTATCTCGAGACATGACATACGAACCCGCTGTATCAGATGCGCACATCCATGGAAGAACTGATTTGGCAATTAAACACAAATGTATTTGGATCAATGGAACATGCACAAGAATCAATGCGCAGTCGGATAAGTGGATAAACGTTTGCATGTCGTAAAGCACTGTCGCGGAGGATGAAAAACGTTGGCAGGGCTCAAAACACTGTCGGTGAGGGTGAGGGTGTATATGATCCAAATTGATGTCTTAGGATCATTGAGAATATATCGATAAAATGTCACAGGTTGGTGTTTGTAGGATCATGTATTGTTTCATAGCAGCCACTTCGATATGCAGTAACACAGCAAACCGTCATTTCTGTGAACACTAGCCACCTGAGACAGAGGCGACCAGAGTGACGATTTCGGAGCAGGAACTATGAGTAACTGTGTTGAATATGATTGACGCCGTTTTCGGGGAACAAAAAGACTTATTCAGATCGTGTGCACCTTCATTACCAGCTGCATGCTGACTCACTGAATTTACTGATATTTCGCCATACTCAACCAGTATTTTAGTAGGCTACTTCTGTGAATTTCAGTTCGGTAATTCTAGTACTATTATGTCGAGAACTCAGATTCATTCTTAAATAGGACTTTATGATTTACAGTGTAGTTTCCAAGTTTCACATGAGTTAACAATCTTTATAGCCCTCGTACATCTCCCACTGTCTTTGTATGTGTGTTTCCACTTTCCACTGTATGTGGATTTTAAATAGTGTATTTGGTTTTCAATTTAAATTTGCCTTAATTTGGCAAAATAATAGGTTCATGAATTTTTGGTGATGACATGAACATCATAACAGCAGATTACGGAGTGTTAAAAAAAGTAACGCAAAATTTTCATCACACTCAGCAAACAACTGAATCGAGAACGACTGAAATAGAACTGATGGCATGGAAAGCTAACTACCATAGAAATGTTGCAACATCACCACCATTCATGACTCATTAATTCTCCAAGGATGAAAAGCTGACACCCTAAATGATTTTTTAAAAGCCAACATTTTCAGGGTGTGATACGAAATTGTTGAAGAACACAACCATCACGTCACATTAATAGTCCGGCAGCCAGAACGAGTTTCTGCAGGGAACGAGGCCGAAAGTGAGACTTTCACAGAATGATGTACACCCTACGAATCAGCCCGTCTGCCGAGTTCTCTCTAGTGTCTCTCTCTGTCAGACAGGATCAAAAGAAAAAAAAACATATATATATATCCAAGGATTGCAGGCATTGGTTTTTTAAAAAAAAAAATTTCTATGTTTTTCTCTGATGAAAATAAAAAACTACTAAGCCCAGAGTCATAGTTTTTGACATGGAATGTCCCGGCAGACGCGCAGATTCGTAGTAGGGTAGGATAGGGTATCACATCATAAGTCTCATTTTCATTTTCGGCCTCCCTGCCTGCACTCGTTCTGTGCGCTGAGGCCGAATAACATTATTGCATGCTTTCAGGTTCATTATGGAGCTTTGACTCATATCGTGTTGGCAGCCTTCATCCTTCTGATCGGCATTATTTTGATGAACTTGCTAATTGGCCTTATAGTCGGCGATGTTCAAGAAATCAGCAACCAAGCTAAACTCGAAAAGTGGAAATCGAGCTTGAAGTTTGCTGGTGACATGGGTGAGGATAAGATTTTATTGATTTACGACAATCTCAAAGCGGTATTATTTCATTCCACCAATTACTGTGCGCTGTGAAAACATACTTTTAGTCCCAGATAATAATTATTCACAAGTTTTGTTATCAAAGAGCTCCTCTTGAATTTAAGAAATCAGATTGTGTCTGTAATACAGACCCGGAACCGATCTGAAAATTCTCAAAACCGTTCTGGACGCAAAGGCGGATCTGTTCAGTGAAACATGCAATAAAGTTTTCCAAATAAGTTTTCACAATGGCTTCTTGATGTTTCTTGATAGCACCTTTTCGAGAAAAGGACTTTGAATAGACACTGTTTAAACCTTTTAAACCTGCCATGCCTATTATGAGTTCTCGTGAAGAAAATTCGTTCGTATACGCAGTTACCACGAGTATGCTTTGTCATATTACACTCGGTTCCTCGCTGCTTCAGCTTCTGTTTAGGACCGCCTGTCTAAAGCACTTTCTAGGTTCATCAAGTTTCTCTTTGCTGTCATTGAATAATAATCATAGCTATACTGAAAAACTATAATACCAAAACTACTTACGAAAGCGATGTACAAAACGAGAATAACAAAATGTACGACAGCGCTATTGTTCGTGCTCATACACTGCGAAAGCGATTGGCTTTCCTATTGGATGATGGAGATAATCCATAGCGCTGTCGCACATTTTGTTATTCTCGCTTTGTACATGGCTTTCGTAGTCAAAATCAGCCACCTTTCGTAATCTACAGTTTACAGTATATTACTCAACTTTAGACCATTGCGGATGCCCGTATTAGTATTGATCTCCTTGACAACCTCAATAGAATGAAAGAGGAAGTGCAAAATCGTTTGGATGTTCGCATCTTGTCGCATCCATAGATTTAAGGGAATTCCCCTGAATAGATCAATATTTCATGCAAATATGAGCATCTGAATATTACAAACACGGACTTTTCTTCAGCATCCGGCAGTCATGAAGAAAATGTATCAGATGCTCCCAGAGAAAAATGCAGTCAACCACAATTCTATCCACGATTGCATGGATCTCGATCTCTGTAGATGTGAGCTCCCTCTCTGTCATCAAATTATTGGGAATCTTGGCTATTGCATTTGGACTATTCAAGACCGATGATTTCAATATTAGAACCGGTTTATTGAATATTGAAACACGAGTACATCCGAACGACCGATAATTGAATGTTTTGCAGGAATCAAAACTTTTATCTTAAAATAAGCTATGTTTTTTGAAGAACAGTCATGCTTATCCGAAACAGAAGTAGGCCATATGTTCAGACAAAAAGTAATGTTTCTAGACGTCGCGTTGATTCATAGGCATGTATATAATTCATGGTTCAGATTGTTTTCAAAGACAGTATGCTTAATAAAGCTGTAATGCTATATTTGTTATCAGGTTTATTTAATTGGACCTACCAGCATGACTTTCGTTTACAATGATGCCCATTGGTTAACGAAGATTCAAAACAATGGTCTAGTCAATTGAGGCGGCTGAACGGTGACGCACAAACAAATAGAGAAAGCAAGTCTTTGTTCTCTAACATCGACTGCAGATTACGTACTTTGCAGGTTTGTGTACTATAGTGGTAATGGGGAGAATTTTGAAAGCGTTTGAAAAGTGCTATTGAATTTATTTGATGAAAGCGCGAATATTCGCATTCTGTGCATTGCATGGATTCTCAAGGTGTGCCAAACACAAGCATCTTTGATGAAAAAGGGAGAAAATAATATTTGCTGTCATTTAAGTCATTTCGTTTTGCTACAGCTTCAGGATATTGCCATTTTTCCTAGCCCACAGATTTCGATGATCAGTATGTCAAAAGAAATCTCTGAAAATGCTCTCTCCTGATTCATTATCATGCGAGGATTTTGACCACTGCAAGCAAAACAACGGATGGAAGGTTATGATAGTCCATTTGAAAGCTGCTAATATCAGCTGTCGAATGATGTGTTGTTGTGCGAGACAAGATTGGAAAGCATGAGAGCAGAGTGAATTTCAGGGAAATGTAAGTGATCCGCTCTTTACAATCTTTTCTGTAATGGGCCTCGTCCTCATAATGGAATCTACGAGTACCTATTCGTCTTGGATGAAACTAATAGTTGTTTAAATAAATAGAATGAAGGATAAGACTATACAAGAAAGGTTGCCCTCGATAGAAAAGGACAAAATGGTAGAATGAAGGGGAGAGAGGAATACAGAGTGTAAAAAGACAATTAAGGTCTAGCTAACTTGAAACTGAAGTCATAGAGTAGGTATATTAGGTAGAGTGGTAACTCCGCATTTATTAAATCCCCAATGTTACACTTTCGATTTTATTAAATGAACTCAAGAGAGATACAATTGTGTATTGTCATCAAATGTGAGATATGCACATTTATGCGGTTTTAAAGAAATTACAACGGAATTGACTGATCATGATAGCAAAGTAGAAGGAAATGATATTATTTTACAGATTGTGCGTGTCATGACAGCCTTGGAGAGGTATTATTTGTTAAATTGGCAACTCAGTGACCTGCTATTGCTTTCATGAATTAGAAATATGAAATTTCAGCCAAGAAAGCGGAATAAGATGTCGACTTTTCATGAAGACTTCCATCATAACGCGGATCATGAAATTAACTTGATAATCAGCTTAATTTTCGCTTAGTTGGGATGCTTATTAGCAAGTATTCATTACTTTTGATATCCAACTTGTTTTATACTACTTACATAGAGGAGTCATCTCGGTAGTATATAAATTGGCAAGATTTTGACTTTTTTAAAACTGCTCAAATAATTTTTTGGACCACGGGAACTCAATCTTCACAAGAAACTGAATCTTTTCATATAAAAATTTTCACTGTATGCAGATACGTTCTGGGGTCGACACTCTACCTATATATCCTTACTCTATGACTGAAGTGTGACTGTATAGGCTACTGAATTTTAATCAAGTAGAGATTATACAAATAAATATCAGAGTAAACTAAAAGTGACTATCAATATTCGCAAATCAATGCGCACACTAATTAACAATTATTTGGCTTTCCCTTAAACATATTGTTCATTTACATATTGTTGAATTCCAAAATACACTACTCTGGTCACACATCTCTTTTTGAAACTTCTACGTTCAAAATTGAAGGATAAAAGATAATTTATCTGACGTATTTGCTCTCTACACTCTAAACCAGCACCTCCTAAATCACTCACTAAAGCCAGACACTATTCGTAACTAATAAAAAAAAAAACCTAGCGCAAGCGCTTTAGCTTAGGAGCGGCGTAGGGTTATTGTTCTCTTCTCTATGTCATGTCAACATTCTCGCAACTCACTAAAATTCCTATGTGTTGGCGCTTTAGGATGCAGGTTCCTCGATTTTAATTATTTTAGGCTGGTTACAGTGTAAGATACAACACACGTGTTGGGAGACATTACATGAGCCTTCTACATGTATAAAGCCTGGATGAATTTCATCTGAGTCTGCATCTGATGACAGATTGATTCACAGCTTCTTCCTACACTTCGTGTGGCTCATTCGATTATATTCCGTTGAGAGACAACTCGAGACTTGATATGCATAAAGAAACATGTACATGTAGAAGTATGAAGGTCTACATGAAACCTGTAAGAGTAGGTGTCGCAAATAGCTTTTCAGATTGTGATAGAGACAATGATGGAATTACCAGTAACGTAAGGATTGTGAATGAATTCAATGAAATGGTCATTTAGCGGGAGGCATACACACATCTCAAGCAGTAAACAGTAGGCCTCACGCATGCACGCAGGTAGGCCACAACAAAACTACATAGTATATGACTACATCTGAATTTGATACCTGGATTTTGTGGACATGCTGATACTTTCTGTTTTGGCGCAGTCGCTTCGCAGGAGTTTTTTACGACTAATATTTTTAAATTAAATTCCAGATATTAAATATATATTTCAATATAGGCCTACACAATATTTCAATATCTTCAGAAACTGGCTGCGACAAGCTATCCTAAGACTGTGACCTTTTACCGTTAACTGTGAACTTCTTTTTCTATACTGTGTAATTGTTGTTGTATTTCATACGAATACATTGCTTTGCTTCAATAAAACAAGTGCTTCGAGGAATTAAATTTCAGGATTTCAGGGATGTACTGGAGAAACTTCGCAAGCATGTCGTCAAATTTTATCTGAAAACTCAAAGAGAAAATGTTCGCTCACTTCATAATTGATTTCAAATTATACAGCCTTTAAGACGGTTGTATACTTGAGATTTCACAAATATCGGGTTCTAAAGCTGCTTGTAGCTCTTTTAACACTTCAATTCACTTCAATGAAAACTTGCAGACTTATTCAAAAGATCATGCTTTCATAGTGCGTGAAGAATTAATACTTCTTTTTGCACTGTATCGTACTCGAATTGCGCAATTCGAATGTCAAAAGTTGCATGTCACTTTTACTGCGTTATAAGTAGTAAGATGTTAAATCTGCTTTATAGAAGAATGTGCATCATTCACCAATAATCAACCCTTTCTTTCAGTATACTAAGTCCGGTTAAAGTTTCTCCAAGAACTTTGAGCAAACTCCTGTTTTGATGATTTTTCAAGTAAAGCACGTTTCTGAATAGATTTCACCAAATGTTTCAATTTTCGTCTCTGCAAGAGTTCATGCTGTCTTTTATTTGCTGTCAATGTGTGCTATTTTGTTCTGCAAACTCCATGCAAAATAATCATTTTGTTCACGTGATGTCTGCGTTTCTCCCAGGGCAATTTAAAAAATGTCATTATACTTTCTTCGGCGATTATAATGTGACGCCGTAAGTGCACGTTTCCTCAGCATGGTACAATACTTAAGTGATTCGATAATTCAGGGTGCATGGTATTCAGATTTTCATTCTCAAACGTTCCTTTAATCCCTTATGAATTATCTTAAACAAAGTACTATCAGCTCTCAGGAAGCAATACTTTTATCAGAGAACCTTCTATAGTCAATCCAAACTGCAAACTACAAACTGCGAAATTCAAACAAAGTACGTGGTGGCGTCAATAAGTCCGTAGACTCGCAAAGATAAAAAACAACTGGCTTTTTCCACTTAAGGTATATTGAACCTATGGTAATGTAGGCAAAATAAATCTGTATGGCAAATAAATCATGACATTGTGTATTTATAAAAATCACTTTTCTACCTAGGAACGATTATTGTCAATGCACAGTTTCCACCGTCTCACTAGCTCGTCGAAAGCCGTCGCAAACCAACCTTCTGGACGTCCGGAATAGAAGCTTGCAACGACCTCCTTCAGTTCTTCCTTGCTGGAAAACTTCTTACCCCTGAGGTGCTTTTTCTAATGTGAAAAGAGGAAAAAATCACTTGGGGCCAAGTCCGGATTGTAAGGCGGATGTGGGAGTTGGACGAATCCAGCACTTTGCAGGGAGGATTGAGCCCGTCTACTCGTGTGGATCGGAGCATTGTCATGCAACAGGTACAGATCCTGGCCAGAGGGCTTTCTTCTCAGTTTCCTGGATTCTGCAGCGAGCTGCGCGTAGTATTCTCCCGTTATCTTGGTGTTCTTGTCCGCGAAGTCCAACTTGATCACTCCTTTGTGGTCCCAGAAGATGGTCAGCATGAAGGCCCTTTTGTGTGAGGTTCCAGGCCTCAACTTCTGAGTCTTCATCCTCTGACGATGTTCTTCAGAAATCGATCACCAAGTTCTTCATGGAGCTCCACGTTTCTCGCGCAACATTCCAGCCTGCGCGAACACATTTCAGCACTGAGAAAATAAGGAACAAATCTGGAAGACAACTTCCTCAGACCAAGTTCTTTGAGCCTGTTGTGGACAGACCCGTAGCTGATGTTCAGCAGCTCCGACAGTCTATGCTTGGTTATTCGCCGCTCTTCCGTCACGATTGCTTTCAGCCTCACAAGAACTTGATCTCCGATTTCTGAGGGTCTGCCGGGTCGGTCTTCGTCTTCAATGGAAGTGCGGCCATTTCGGAATTCCTTGATCCACTTGTACACCGTTGACCGTGCTGGGGCTTCGTCCTGGTAGGCCTCATGCAGTTGCACCAGCATCTGTTCAGCTGGTATCCCTCGCAAATAAAGAAAGTGTATGACACTACGTTTTTCGACATCAGAAATCATTCTGCAACCAAGAAATGTGATGAGATAAGACAACAGATCTGTTGTTGCTTAAATGCCGCATGACAACTGCTCACTCAGTGATAATCGAAACATACATGCACACGGCTTCCACTGACAGCAGTGATTTGATAAATGAACCATTATTTCATGTCGAGTCTACGGACTTATTGACGCCACCACGTAGGATACGATTTTATCGAAATATGCGATAGCATTTAGAAAAGATTTATGGAAACAAAGTTTTTGCAGGAATTGTCATTTACTCAAGAGGCAATTGGTTATACGCAGGATCATTTTGATCATAGAGTAACTAGCCTATATTAGGTAGAGTGGTAACTCAGCATCTATTAAATCCCCAATGTGTATACACTTTCGATTTTATTAAATGAACTCAAGGGAGATACAGATGGTATATTGTCACCAAATGTGGGATATGCAAATTCTTGCAGTTTTTGCAGAAATTGCAACGAAATTGACGGATCGTGACAGTATTATGCAGATGGAAATGATATTTTTCTACAGATCCCCCGTGTCATGACAGCCTTGGAGAGATATTTGTTGATTTAGCAACTCGATGACCTGCTATTGCTTTCATGATCAACCTCAAGAGAATCTTCTTAAGCGAGATCATATCATTAGCAGCCTGTCACTGGTAGAGCAAAATAACAGAATCAAGGACAATGATTTCAATTAACTTTAAAAGATGTTAATGGGTCCACATCACGATTCAGATTACAGAAATGAAACATGAATTTAGTGAATCACAAAATCATGCCGGTGAAAATTGAATTAAAAACTTGAAATTTCAGCCAAGAAAGCACGAATGATATCGCGACTTTTTCATGAAGACTTCCACTATAATACGGATCATGAAATTCTCTTGATAACCAGCTTGATTTCAGCTTAGTTGGGATGATTGTTAGCAAATATTAATACCTTTTGATATCCAACCTGCTATATACTACTTAAAACGGGGCGTCATCTCGGTAGTATATAAATTGGCAAAAATTTAGCTTTTTCAAAACTGCTCAAATAATTTTTTGAACCACGTGAACGTTATCTCCGTAAAAACTGGATCTTTTCAACAAAAAAATTTTCACTGTATACAGATACATTTTTGAGTCGACACTGTAGGCCTACCTACAGTTCCCTACTCTGTGATTTTGATATAGTCGTTTAAGCAGTTGTGTGGCCATTCCGTTGGAATTTCGGTAACTGAAAAAACGCCTCTGGCATTATAATCCTCGGACAGCATTTTTTAAAATCATTTTTCCTATTTAATAATAAGTTAATTATAATTTTCAATAAAATGAACTACGCTAACTATATTTCTGTTCTCAATTCGAGAAAACATCTTCAAAGGCAATATGTTAGGATCCATACTACATTTTTAAACATACAGCATAGAGTCATGAGGTAAAGTCAATTAATAGGGGAGCAGTCTCGGAATGACCCAAACTTAAAATAATTAGAATGGTTGAATAAGCTGAAGGAATGCTTGTTATGAATATCAGCCGCACGTCAAAGCCAGGATAAATAAACGCAGAGCAGCCGGCGGTGCAGTCCTTGAAGTTCAAATTTATGCCCGAATAGCAGCTTTTCTACAGACCTTGCTGGTCAAGTTACAGTCAATAACCTCTAAGAGGAAGTTAGGGATTCCGTGCCAAATTCTATGTTCCTGAGCCATGAGTACAGATACATGAAAAGACTCATGGTCGTCATCCTCAAAATGGCAAGAATGCCATCAACATGCCTTGCTTAGAAGTTAGAACTGCTAGTTCATACGATTCACCTGTCAACCCATGAACAGGTTACTGAGCGTGGGGACAAAACTCCATGCTAAGGCCATTACAGTGTTGTTAGAAAGTACCATCGAAAGTGAAAATACCTCCAGTCGTAAGTAACAGCAAGTTTTGAAAACATCCTTGCTGAAGAGAAGTATTTATACATTTGAGGTGTACACTTTTTTGCAACAAGTTCAATCGATGACCTCATCAAGAGATATGTTAGCGAAAGGACTGGTGACATCGAAGCTAACAAGTTTCGAATTTTCAGTGACCTTATTTATACTTTACCTATTTAGCAGGTCGATATTGCCTTCAAATGAGAAGTTGTTATGTTTTACCTTTGCAATGAATCATTCAGGTACTTCACTAGGTTGTATTTGGCCATCCCAAAGATTGCGACAATGGGTCGGAGAATGACATTCTCTTATTCTACTTTCTCGGAATCGTACAATTTGCTGCTGCTCGATCCATTCGTACACTATAAACTTTAGGGTACTAACTTAGAACGAATCCGAAATTTCGTGCCAGTTAGCGCCTAGTTAGTGCCTTTGCAGTGCCTCTAGGCACCAGTAGGCGCCAGTAGGCGCCACTAGGCACTAATAGGCACCAAACCAAATATTTGTTTATCCAATGAAATCGAAAGAAAATCAATGGGCACGAAGTCGGCACTATGAACTTCGTTCCTACTGGTGCCTTGTGTTGGTTAGAATTGATGCCTAAATTTCGTGCCCTAGAGTTTACAGTGTAGAGATAGAATGGAAGTATTGGGGTCAAGAACCCGATTGACTCACTCAAAAATATTATAATTTACTGTGTTACTTGATAACAAGATGAATGATCCAATAAAGGATTATTTTGGTTACGATTGGAGTAAATTTGCTGATGTCCTCGAAGATAGCATTGATCTTGTCGGTAAGTAATCTTGAGAACTCGGTAAATAAACATGAAAATTGCGTTGTTTGCCATAAACTTTCTGCAATCACTTAATACCGCATCCGAGATTAAGGCGCTTCACGCCGGCGCTACTCATTACATGTTTAGACAAGTAACCTGGCATGTATTAAGTGATTTCAGAAAGCAGTCCGCCCTCCACATGCCTGCGTAAAAGCAGTGCCTTCCTGGCTAATTCACGCTCTCAACAGATGGTCCCGTGGCCTTGTGGTTAGAGGGCATGCTTGCACGTCCTCTAGCTCCAACGTCGTTGGTTCAAACCTACCCAAGACTGATGAGGCCCAACAGGCCGAAACATGTCTCGTGGTGGTTACATCTGTTGAGATTTGATAAATTTATCAATTGCCAGGTTACTTGTCTACTTTATCTAATTTGTTATTATTGTGGCATAAATACTTCGAGAGCGAATACTTTGGTTTTGAAAATTTCTTGAATCTTGAGAACTGATTATCGTTACACCGCTGTCTTTGTCAAGAGGAACAATTTTGATTTAATCATTGTCTTTTAAAGACTTCAAAATATCAAGATTGGGTTTGACAAAGGCCGTCTGAGATTTTATGCTGTAATTTTGTTGTGAATTTCTAACTTCATTGTAAATCCTTTTGATGATTTTGTCTTTTAGATAATGGAAACCTTCTGATAGCCGGCAAGTCAACTTTATAGAGTCCTCAGGATGAGTAGGGTGTTTAAATCATGTTTTCAAGATTTCAAGCTGGTCTTCGGCTCTGTTCACAATCGTAGTGGCAAAAATTTGATTGTTGTGATTATTGAGAATCTAGATATTAGTGACTCAAACACAGCTCATAATATTTTTAAAAAATGAGCATGTTATTTTTTAGCTTGTCTTATCGAAACTTAATCTCATGAAATAATCGTGAACGTTTTGCACTAAAACTTTTGAAACACCCGGTATATTTTTTATGTGAGCAGCAATCTAACAAAGTGAATTTAGCAATCACGAGGGTTGGTACACGCATGAGTTGGTGTATGAATTTGTGCTTCATGACATCACCAAATTTAAAGCGTGAAATATGAATTTGGTACACATCTCGATGATAGAAGCGACCTCAATTCTCCTGTCATGTTGTTACTCTTTCAGAGGACCTTCGGAATCTTTATCGCTTTCTCAGGAAGAATGTGCAATATTTTTGCTCTTTACAAGTGTGCAGACAATATGTTCCCGCAATATTATTGGAGGACACTGTTAAAGAAAGTAAAATCTCGACTTATCTTCTGACAGAAAGTATTCAGTCAGTTCAAGAGTCAGAAAAAGCGGGATTGCATGTTGTCAAAATGAAGCGATTTTTTCTATGGGTAAGTTTCTATTAGCCCTGTTGACAATCCAAAATATGATGTTCAACATTTTTCTTGCCACGTTGACTGCCGTGTGGTACACACGCGTACCACAATAACGATTGCGAGTTATGCCGGGTTTTATATGATATTTTCCTATAGTGTGATGTGAGACGCGGGTGTACCACCAATAGGTGATATGCCACGCTCAATTACGCGTGATTACACATGACCAGTGGCGTCTTCTCCGTACCTGCGAGGCCTTCGGCGTATCCTCAAAAATAATTTTCCAACAATTATAAAAATGAAAACTGTCATCATTCATTAGAATTCGATAGCTTCTCATAATAGCTGTGCACATCTTTCCGTCTCAAAATCAGACGCTCAACCTCAGAACGAACAGTTTTGCAGCACGTGCTTGAATCACAGCTGTTTTCTTCGAACAATTAGACGCACAAGCTAGTCGTGTGTTCAGACGGAGCACTGGTGTTTAGACATCGAAAGTCGAGAGTTGTGTGCGTGTGAAGCAGTAAGCGCGCGCGCCCGCGACAGTATTGGCTTTCCCGATAGACATAATGCTTTAGCTTCTCCAATTTTTGCAATGAAATCCTAAGCAATTCTTGGTCAAGGCGCGGTATCTAAATATAGCAAGGGAAGCGCAATCCAATTGTTCCTGGGATTCGTTTGATGTAAGAGAGGCCTCTACGTCGACAGTAGCAGATGGCTGACGTTCAGACAAGACTGCGATCAGATGATGAGCTTCCTCCAATGAATGCAGAGTAATGCATCTGACTCGAACACCCAGATTCGGTAGAATTCCATAATTTGTTTTTACGTGATTGATGTGACGCTATGTTTAGTACTGCGGATGAGATCATAACCACGCATTTCGTCCGAAGGGACTATACTGAAAAGATGACAGTCGTCAAGCAAGGTAGGCCAACATCTGATATAAAATGTTGTACTCACAGAGAAAGAAATAAGAAATACGCAAGGCATTTTAATGCATCAAAATTTCAAACATGTGAGTGGCTGACCGACCGTTAAAAACGCAAGAAACTGTTCGACTTGCCTCCTTTTTTCTCGAGAAAATGTGGTCTCAGCTACTTGAGTAAGGTGGTTAAGCGACATGAGCAATCACTTCTCATGTGCACATTCACTTGGCCTTAAAAATGTTCGGGATATTGTTATCAAAAATTCAGCTTTTATGAAAATTAATGTTGTAACATAAATGTGTTTGGTATAGAAATAGTATTCCAATGCCGAGTCAAGGCGTATGGTCTGGGAGCACGCGACGCCACTGCACATGACCCCAAACATCTGTCTGCAGACCTGTTACAAAGACTTTGCGTCTCATGTGTGTGCATGTATGAGAGGCTAAACAATGTGATAGGACCTCAATTTCATGCTCAGGGAAGACAGAACATGCTTAGCGGTTCATCCGTGGTTCAAGCGGCAACGCAGACAACCGCAGGCCGACGCGCAAACTATAAACGCTCGCCCTCGCGTATTCATAAACATTCCCCATGTTTTAACAGCATCAGATCACGTGATTTCTGACTCTTAGTGCAGCGCGTATGTGCGCGGGTAGAAGAACAGAATGTCCTTAACCGCGGATGTTTGGGGTGTTCCGTAATTACACGTGAATCAGGTGTGCAATGGCACCTAGTGGTACAGCATAAGTTTCTGTCAGTGCGGTATGTACTGCCGGCTTGCCACATTCTTATTCTTTAAATGAATATTTCTATTCATAATTGAATATTTTAAGATTAATAAAAATACATTGCACGGTTACTTACTACCAACAAGTAAAATATTATGTCGGTGCAGCTATTCATTCAACAAAGATTTTTCGTTTAACGACATTGCGAAATTTACACAGGCGGTCATTGGGAAGATCCGAGTCTTTAGTAAAGTGAATCATGCGCAGCAAAAGCTGAAATCTATTGCGCGACATGACATCCTCTGCAAGGTCATTTGAGAATATAATTATTTTGCTCCAATTGTCAGATATTTTTGGAAATTTCACTAGGCCCATGAAAAGAATCAGAACTTTTCAATTTCACTTTGATCTGTAGGTGAACAGTCATTTAGCCTTGAATTGCTTCCCACACATTCAGCATTCTCATTCGTCGATGAATAGCTTGCAAAAATCGATTGGTTGATATAGGTCGTTGAAAATGTCTGATTAGTCGCTGAAGAAAATGTCGAATTTTCGAAGTTTGTAGTTACCATCAATATCGACGAAGTCATCATCACAGATATTAGTTGATGAACAGATTGAACTTTCATCACCAGAGGAAGACCGCTCTTCCCACTCGAAAAAATAGAGTTCTCATCGCCTCTTTCCATAAGTGGGTCGATTGAAAATGGTCTCTTGACTTCCAAAAATCAACAAATATTAGTTCTGAACTATTACGTGCGTATTGATCTTGTTCGACGCCATGTGTTTTATTCAAATATGTTTAGTCGTTCACGAGGTGCCGTGTGAGCCACCGGCACGTCACAGCTAGGGATTCACCCTGAAGACCTACTATTTAGTTGTTCAGCTATTCATCAAAAGGATGACGTCGATAGATGACGTCAATTTACAGTCATTCTTTTGCCGTGGCATCGGAGAAACACCTCTGTTATCTTTCAATCGACTCTCATAGTCCGGCAGCCAGCACGAGTTTCTGCAGGGAACGAGGCCGAAAATTAGACTTTCACACAATGATGTACACCTCATAGTCCGGTAGCCAGACCGAGTTTCTTCTGCAAGGAGCGAGGCCAAAAATTAGACTTTCACAGAATGATGTACACCTCATAGTCCGGCAGCCAGCACGAGCTTCTGCAGGGAACGAGTCCGAAAATTAGACTTTCACACAATGATGTACACCGGATAGTTTGGCAGCCAGACCGAGTTTCTGCAGGGAACGAGTCCGAAAATTAGACTTTCACACAATGATGTACACCGGATAGTTTGGCAGCCAGACCGAGTTTCTGCAGGGAGTGAGTCCGAAAATTAGACTTTCACAGAATGATGAAAAGCATATGCCGACTACGAATCTGCACATGTGCCGAGCTCTAGTTAGTTCCTCCTCGTCTGAAAGTCATTTTCTATCATGCTCATGAACATTGATCCATGGAGCTTAGCACATTGAGAGATCATGCTGGCCCAGTTTGTCGACATTGAACAATATTCTCACATGCATCTCCGATCAGAAGCATGATAATATCACACGCATGATTAGAATTGACCTGAAGACATGTCATTCCGAAAATCGCAGCTCTAGATTTAATGCTTTTAAGTTGATAAGATAAAACATAGAAAATTTCATCAGTGGAAAAAAAACTGCAATCTACGTCCCATTGGATTTACATGTGTTTTTCTTTGATCGCGTCTGACAAGAAGAGGAACTCACTAGAAGGCTCGTAGTAGGCATAGGGTGTACATCATTCTGTGAAAGTCTCATTGTCGGCCTCGTTCCCTGCAGAAACTCGTGCCGGCTACCGGACTATGAGGTGCACATCATTCTGTGAAAGTCTCATTGTCGGCCTCGTTCCCTGCAGAAACTCGCTCTAGCTGCCGGGCTATGTGGTGTACATTATTCTGTGAAAGTCTCATTGTCGGCCTCGTTCCCTGCAGAAACTCGTGCTGGCTGCCGGACTATGAGGTGTACATCATTCTGTGAAAGTCTCATTGTCGGCCTCGTTCCCTGCAGAAACTCGTGCTGGCTGCCGGACTATGAGGTGTACATCATTCTGTGAAAGTCTCACTTTCGGCCTCGTTCCCTGCAGAAGCTCGTTCTGCCTGCCGGACTATGAGGTGTACATCATTCTGTGAAGTCTCACTTTCGGCCTCGTTCCCTGTAGAAACTCGTGCTGCCTGCCGGACTATGAGGTGTACATCATTCTGTGAAGTCTCACTGTCGGCCTCGTTCCTCGCAGAAACTCGTTCTGCCTGCCGGACTATGAGGTGTACATCATTCTGTGAAAGTCTCACTGTCGGCCTCGTTCCCTGCAGAAACTCGTGCTGGCTGCCGGACTATGAGGTGTACATCATTCTGTGAAAGTCTCACTTTCGGCCTCGTTCCCTGCAGAAACTCGTGCTGCCTGCCGGACTATGAGGTGTACATCATTCTGTGAAAGTCTCACTTTCGGCCTCGTTCCGTGCAGAAACTCGTGTTGCCTGCCGGACTATGAGGTGTACATCATTCTGTGAAAGTCTCACTGTCGGCCTCGTTCCCTGCAGAAACTCGTGCTGGCTGCCGGACTATGAGGTGTACATCATTCTGTGAAAGTCTCACTGTCGGCCTCGTTCCCTGCAGAAACTCGTGCTGGCTGCCGGACTATGAGGTGTACATCATTCTGTGAAAGTCTCATTGTCGGCCTCGTTCCCTGCACAAACTCGTGCTGGCTGCCGGACTATGAGGTGTACATCATTCTGTGAAAGTCTCACTTTCGGACTCGTTCCCTGCAGAAACTCGTGCTGGCTGCCGGACTATGAGGTGTACATCATTCTGTGAAAGTCTCATTGTCGGCCTCGTTCCCTGCAGAAACTCGTGCTGCCTGCCGGACTATGAGGTGCACATCATTCTGTGAAAGTCTCATTGTCGGCCTCGTTCCCTGCACAAACTCGTTCTGGCTGCCGGACTATGAGGTGTACATCATTCTGTGAAAGTCTCATTGTCGGCCTCGTTCCATGCACAAACTCGTGCTGGCTGCCGGACTATGAGGTGTACATCATTCTGTGAAAGTCTCATTGTCGGCCTCGTTCCCTGCAGAAACTCGTGCTGGCTGCCGGACTATGAGGTGTACATCATTCTGTGAAAGTCTCATTGTCGGCCTCGTTCCCTGCAGAAACTCGTGCTGGCTGCCGGACTATGAGGTGCACATCATTCTGTGAAAGTCTCATTGTCGGCCTCGTTCCCTGCAGAAACTCGTGCTGGCTGCCGGACTATGAGGTGTACATCATTCTGTGAAAGTCTCATTGTCGGCCTCGTTCCATGCACAAACTCGTGCTGGCTGCCGGACTATGAGGTGTGCATCATTCTGTGAAAGTCTCATTGTCGGCCTCGTTCCCTGCAGAAACTCGTGCTGGCTGCCGGACTATGAGGTGTACATCGTTCTGTGAAAGTCTCACTTTCGGCCTCGCTCCCTGCAGAAACTCGTGCTGGCTGCCGGACTATGAGGTGTACATCATTCTGTGAAAGTCTCACTTTCGGCCTCGTTCCGTGCAGAAACTCGTGCTGGCTGCCGGACTATGAGGTGTACATCATTCTGTGAAAGTCTCATTGTCGGCCTCGTTACCTGCAGAAACTCGTGCTGCCTGCCGGACTATGAGGTGCACATCATTCTGTGAAAGTCTCATTGTCGGCCTCGTTCCGTGCACAAACTCGTTCTGGCTGCCGGACTATGAGGTGTACATCATTCTGTGAAAGTCTCATTGTCGGTCTCGTTCCATGCACAAACTCGTGCTGGCTGCCGGACTATGAGGTGTTCATCATTCTGTGAAAGTCTCATTGTCGGCCTCGTTCCCTGCAGAAACTCGTGCTGGCTGCCGGACTATGAGGTGTACATCATTCTGTGAAAGTCTCATTGTCGGCCTCGTTCCGTGCAGAAACTCGTGCTGGCTGCCGGACTATGAGGTGTACATCATTCTGTGAAAGTCTCATTGTCGGCCTCGTTCCCTGCAGAAACTCGTGCTGGCTGCCGGACTATGAGGTGCACATCATTCTGTGAAAGTCTCATTGTCGGTCTCGTTCCATGCACAAACTCGTGCTGGCTGCCGGACTATGAGGTGTGCATCATTCTGTGAAAGTCTCATTGTCGGCCTCGTTCCCTGCAGAAACTCGTGCTGCCTGCCGGACTATGAGGTGTACATCATTCTGTGAAAGTCTCATTGTCGGCCTCGTTCCCTGCAGAAACTCGTGCTGGCTGCCGGACTATGAGGTGTACATCATTCTGTGAAAGTCTCACTTTCGGACTCGTTCCCTGCAGAAACTCGTGCTGGCTGCCGGACTATGAGGTGTACATCATTCTGTGAAAGTCTCATTGTCGGCCTCGTTCCCTGCAGAAACTCGTGCTGGCTGCCGGACTATGAGGTGCACATCATTCTGTGAAAGTCTCATTGTCGGCCTCGTTCCCTGCACAAACTCGTGCTGGCTGCCGGACTATGAGGTGTACATCATTCTGTGAAAGTCTCATTGTCGGCCTCGTTCCATGCACAAACTCGTGCTGGCTGCCGGACTATGAGGTGTGCATCATTCTGTGAAAGTCTCATTGTCGGCCTCGTTCCCTGCAGAAACTCGTGCTGGCTGCCGGACTATGAGGTGTACATCATTCTGTGAAAGTCTCATTGTCGGCCTCGTTCCGTGCAGAAACTCGTGCTGGCTGCCGGACTATGAGGTGTACATCATTCTGTGAAAGTCTCATTGTCGGCCTCGTTCCGTGCAGAAACTCGTGCTGCCTGCCGGACTATGAGATGTACATCATTCTGTGAAAGTCTCATTGTCGGCCTCGTTCCCTGCAGAAACTCGTGCTGGCTGCCGGACTATGAGGTGTACATCATTCTGTGAAAGTCTCACTTTCGGCCTCGTTCCCTGCAGAAACTCGTGCTGGCTGCCGGACTATGAGGTGTACATCATTCTGTGAAAGTCTCATTTCCGGCCTTGTTCCCTGCAGAAACTCGTTCTGGCTGCCGGACCATGAGCTGTACATCATTCTGTGAAAGTCTCATTGTCGGCCCCGTTCCCTGCAGAAACTCGTGCTGGCTGCCGGAATATGAGGTGTACATCATTCTGTGAAAGTCTCATTGTCGGCCTCGTTCCTGCAGAAACTCGTGCTGGCTGCCGTACGATGAGGTGTATATCATTCTGTGAAAGTCTCATTGTCGGCCTCGTTCCCTGCAGAAACTCGTGCTGGCTGCCGGACTATGAGGTGTACATCATTCTGTGAAAGTCTCATTGTCGGCCTCGTTCCCTGCAGAAACTCGCTCTAGCTGCCGGACTATGAGGTGTACATCGTTCTGTGAAAGTCTCACTTTCGGCCTCGTTCCGTGCAGAAACTCGTGCTGCCTGCCGGACTATGAGGTGTACATCATTCTGTGAAAGTCTCATTGTCGGCCTCGTTCCCTGCAGAAACTCGTGCTGCCTGCCGGACTATGAGGTGTACATCATTCTGTGAAAGTCTCACTTTCGGCCTCGTTCCCTGCAGAAACTCGTGCTGGCTGCCGGACTATGAGGTGTACATCATTCTGTGAAAGTCTCACTTTCGGCCTCGTTCCCTGCAGAAACTCGTGCTGGCTGCCGGACTATGAGGTGTCCATCATTCTGTGAAAGTCTCATTTTCGGTCTCGCTCCCTGCAGAAACTCGTGCTGGCTGCCGGACTATGAGGTGTACATCATTCTGTGAAAGTCTCACTTTCGGCCTCGTTCCGTGCAGAAACTCGTGCTGCTTGCCGGACTATGAGGTGTACATCATTCTGTGAAAGTCTCATTGTCGGCCTCGTTCCGTGCAGAAACTCGTGCTGGCTGCCGGACTATGAGATGTACATCATTCTGTGAAAGTCCCATTGTCGGCCTCGTTCCGTGCAGAAACTCGTGCTGCCTGCCGGACTATGAGATGTACATCATTCTGTGAAAGTCTCATTGTCGGTCTCGTTCCATGCACAAACTCGTGCTGGCTGCCGGACTATGAGGTGTGCATCATTCTGTGAAAGTCTCTTTGTCGGCCTCGTTCCCTGCAGAAACTCGTGCTGGCTGCCGGACTATGAGGTGTACATCATTCTGTGAAAGTCTCATTGTCGGCCTCGTTCCCTGCAGAAACTCGTGCTGGCTGCCGGACTATGAGGTGCACATCATTCTGTGAAAGTCTCATTGTCGGCCTCGTTCCCTGCAGAAACTCGTGCTGGCTGCCGGACTATGAGGTGTACATCATTCTGTGAAAGTCTCATTGTCGGCCTCGTTCCCTGCAGAAACTAGTGCTGGCTGCCGGACTATGAGGTGTACATCATTCTGTGAAAGTCTCATTGTCGGCCTCGTTCCCTGCACAAACTCGTTCTGGCTGCCGGACTATGAGGTGTACATCATTCTGTGAAAGTCTCATTGTCGGTCTCGTTCCATGCACAAACTCGTGCTGGCTGCCGGACTATGAGGTGTGCATCATTCTGTGAAAGTCTCTTTGTCGGCCTCGTTCCGTGCAGAAACTCGTGCTGGCTGCCGGACTATGAGATGTACATCATTCTGTGAAAGTCTCACTTTCGGACTCGTTCCCTGCAGAAACTCGTGCTGGCTGCCGGACTATGAGGTGTACATCATTCTGTGAAAGTCTCATTGTCGGCCTCGTTCCCTGCAGAAACTCGTGCTGGCTGCCGGACTATGAGGTGTACATCATTCTGTGAAAGTCTCATTGTCGGCCTCGTTCCCTGCACAAACTCGTTCTGGCTGCCGGACTATGAGGTGTACATCATTCTGTGAAAGTCTCATTGTCGGTCTCGTTCCATGCACAAACTCGTGCTGGCTGCCGGACTATGAGGTGTGCATCATTCTGTGAAAGTCTCATTGTCGGCCTCGTTCCGTGCAGAAACTCGTGCTGGCTGCCGGACTATGAGATGTACATCATTCTGTGAAAGTCTCATTGTCGGCCTCGTTCCGTGCAGAAACTCGTGCTGCCTGCCGGACTATGAGATGTACATCATTCTGTGAAAGTCTCATTGTCGGCCTCGTTCCCTGCAGAAACTCGTGCTGGCTGCCGGACTATGAGGTGTACATCATTCTGTGAAAGTCTCACTTTCGGCCTCGTTCCCTGCAGAAACTCGTTCTGGCTGCCGGACTATGAGGTGTACATCATTCTGTGAAAGTCTCATTGTCGGCCTCGTTCCCTGCAGAAACTCATGCTGACTGCCGGACTGTGAGGTGTACATCATTCTGTGAAAGTCTGATTGTCGGCCTCGTTTCCTGCAGAAACTCGTGCTGGCTGCCGGACTATGATGTGTACATCATTCTGTGAAAGTCTGATTGTCGGCCTCGTTCCCTGCACAAACTCGTGCTGGCTGCCGGACTATGAGGTGTACATCATTCTGTGAAAGTCTCATTGTCGGCCTCGTTCCCTGCAGAAACTCGTGCTGGCTGCCGGACTATGAGGTGTACATCATTCTGTGAAAGTCTCTTTGTCGGCCTCGTTCCGTGCAGAAACTCGTGCTGCTTGCCGGACTATGAGGTGTACATCATTCTGTGAAAGTCTCATTGTCGGCCTCGTTCCCTGCAGAAACTCGTGCTAGCTGCCGGACTATGAGGTGTACATCATTCTGTGAAAGTCTCACTTTCGGCCTCGTTCCGTGCAGAAACTCGTGCTGCCTGCCGGACTATGAGGTGTACATCATTCTGTGAAAGTCTCACTTTTGGGCCTCGTTCCCTGCAGAAACTCGTGCTGGCTGCCGGACTATGAGGTGTCCATCATTCTGTGAAAGTCTCATTTTCGGTCTCGCTCCCTGCAGAAACTCGTGCTGGCTGCCGGACTATGAGGTGTACATCATTCTGTGAAAGTCTCACTTTCGGCCTCGTTCCGTGCAGAAACTCGTGCTGCCTGCCGGACTATGAGGTGTACATCATTCTGTGAAAGTCTCATTGTCGGCCTCGTTCCCTGCACAAACTCGTGCTGGCTGCCGGACTATGAGGTGTACATCATTCTGTGAAAGTCTCATTGTCGGTCTCGTTCCATGCACAAACTCGTGCTGGCTGCCGGACTATGAGGTGTGCATCATTCTGTGAAAGTCTCTTTGTCGGCCTCGTTCCCTGCAGAAACTCGTGCTGGCTGCCGGACTATGAGGTGTACATCATTCTGTGAAAGTCTCACTTTCGGCCTCGTTCCGTGCAGAAACTCGTGCTGCCTGCCGGACTATGAGGTGTACATCATTCTGTGAAAGTCTCATTGTCGGCCTCGTTCCGTGCAGAAACTCGTGCTGGCTGCCGGACTATGAGGTGTACATCATTCTGTGAAAGTCTCATTGTCGGCCTCGTTCCCTGCAGAATCTCGTGCTGGCTGCCGGACTATGAGGTGTACATCATTCTGTGAAAGTCTCACTTTCGGACTCGTTCCCTGCAGAAACTCGTGCTGGCTGCCGGACTATGAGGTGTACATCATTCTGTGAAAGTCTCATTGTCGGCCTCGCTCCCTGCAGAAACTCGTGCTGGCTGCCGGACTATGAGGTGTACATCATTCTGTGAAAGTCTCATTGTCGGCCTCGTTCCCTGCAGAAACTCGCTCTAGCTGCCGGACTATGAGGTGTACATCGTTCTGTGAAAGTCTCATTGTCGGCCTCGTTCCCTGCAGAAACTCGCTCTAGCTGCCGGACTATGAGGTGCACATCATTCTGTGAAAGTCTCACTTTCGGCCTCGCTCCCTGCAGAAACTCGCTCTAGCTGCCGGACTAATAGATTCAAGTTTCAAAACAAATGAGTTAATTCGAAGTCGTTCTAATCACACACTCGAACTTTCATTGTTATCATCTTTGTCTAGATCTAATGCGTGCAAGTGATGAGTCTTACGTCCGTCAGTTAATGATAAGAAATTTTCTATGCATGTGTTGAAAAGTTGATATTAAAATAGCCCTCAGAGAGCATGAGTATTACTTTACAGTCCCTGGTAATCTTTTCAGTCTTTGCGGTCAATTGCGGTCAGTTCATCAGCTTTTGTGCTGCAAAGTGCATTTTCGTCATGATTTTATTTTCCCTATGCATTATTTTGATTGTAGTTATGTTGAATATCCTTGACAAGTCCCCAAATCTAGCATTTGAAACATAGAATTACAATGTGATCAACTGAATCATATCGACCTAATCCAGAATCAAAAAATTGGCAAACGATTTATTATTAACACAATTATCAACATCACCGGTAATTTGGTCTTCTGTCAGATAGCTGACAATATTCGACAAAATTGACTCCTCGATCTTGGCATATTATCGACCTTTCTGTTATTTTCTTCATCATTTCTGCGGTTCTTTTCATTTTTGAGTCGCTATTTGGTTAATTAATAGAATGTGACAAATATTGGACACTATAAAGTATAATTCTGATCAAATTTAAATTCAAAAAGTCTTATTTTGTAGCCTATGTCTATTCCTAGTCCATGGATAGAAATATTGTGCATTATGTAAGCAAGTATGGCCATAGACTTTTTAATATCATAGTTTGGCCGACAAATATGACGCTGAGATATCTAACACATTCCAGATGGAGATTCATGCATAGAAATAAATTACCTTCACTCGATTAAAAAGTCCTTTTCAGTACTCTGAGCGATATCATTGTCTCGATTGCTGCGCTCTAGAAATAAATTAACTTCACTCGATTAAAAAGTCCTTTTCAGTACTCTGAGCGATATCATTGTCTCGATTGCTGCGCTCTAGAAATAAATTAACTTCACTCGATTAAAAAGTCCTTTTCAGTACTCTGAGCGATATCATTGTCTCGATCACTGCGCTCTCTTGACAACGATATCGCTCCTCGTGCTGAAAAGTTGACTTTTTAATCTTCGTGAAAATAATTAGAATGCATTGCATTGCATTACATAATAAATTCCTCAGAAAGTGATAGGCATTGTCCAGGAACACACTGATTGGGTCACGGGCAGTCATCAGTTCCATTTAACTGTTGATTCAGTAAATATCCCATACCTGCATTCTGATACGCGTATCGTCATGTCTGTAATTGAGTAATGAACCGTCGACACAAGAACTCATTCTCTGCAGGCACGTGCACTACACCCCTTCATTTTAGTATATACCAATGTTTCTGAAAACTACTCTGTGATTTGCCACTTATCAACTGTTTTGATTGATTAATGACTAAATGTTTTTTTTAGAGACCATTGACGGCTTTCATGGGCTTTGTTCCTGTGAAAGAACTGCATCGGAGGTTACTGAACTTAGAGAAACGCAACGACAAATTATTTAGACGGTTTTGTCAGCAACAGAAGCTGAATTCCATGGATGTTACAGGTAATTTGATTTATCTGATATATTTTCTTCACTTATCATTAGTTTTTATATTTTCTGAACAGATTTTTCAATTTAGCCAACTGCGAGTATACTCGTTAGTGGTAGTAAATTCATTTGTGAAGTCAAACAGGTGCAGGTATTTTAGCGATAGCTATCGTAGCAAGTTGAATGTAAAATTCTCAGGTCTATCCACAGAGCTGAGAATTGGAGAATTGTTGAACGCAATTTACGCCATCCAAATTTTAGGCGCTTAGTAGAGGCTTTACACATTACGTTCGATACAAAGCAATTTTGATGAGATGGGGTGCCTTGGGCGAGAGTTAGGACATATGTAATTGAATCTGTAGACCTTCCTGTTCTTTTTTGTTTTTTTTTTTGTTGTTCCTGTGTTTTATTCCCTTTTATATTGTTGATTATTAGTATCATTTTTTTTTATTTTATTTTTTTTTCATATTTATCTTCATTATTTTTTGTGTTTATTTATCTATTGATTTATTGTTGTGTATGTTTTTTCATATTTGATTAAGTTTATTTAAATATGGTTTTGTAAATATTGTCATAGTTGTACATTGTTTATTCCGTTTCTTTCTGCATTTTGGCATTGGCATTTTATCTTTCATACTGTGGACAATGCCAGTGTGTCTTTGTGTATTAATTCAGATAGTGAATGCCAGTATCAATATCTATTCCATACGATTCACACCGGTGGACTCTCTGTATATGATAATGTTTACGATCTTTTGACATGGGCAGCCATTTATTCAGAATTTTATGCACCTGATGAAGGCTTTCGGGCGAAAACTTTGTGCGATACTTCTATAAGATTTATATTCGAGTTCCGCATTTTCTCTATCCACAGAATTAGATTGTTTAAACGTATCACTCTGCTAGAAGTGCAAACTGATTAAAAAATGGCACATGTAGGAGCTTACTAAGTAAACAAAAAGGTATTCTAATGCCTTGCAGGGATAGGAAAATAGTCCTGCGTCGCTTTCGGATTGCTGTGAATTCCTTCTAAATGCTCCGATCGCCACAATTCTTCAGATTCGAAAAATTCAGATCATTGTGCAAAAGTTTTCTCGATAATGTTGGGCCGTCATTAGGCCTCTCATTATTAAAAAAAGTTAGCAGGTGCACAAAAATAAGTTCACAAACTTCTGTGTAGAGCTTGATATCGTCTGTGTCTCTTAGTTGTGTGATCGTGTTGATAACAGTCACTGAAACTTCGCACAATGTGACGTGTTTAGTGTTGAACTGGCTGCTCATTGTTCGATTGCTATGGTATTTAGTCAGGAGATTGTGCCATTTCATTTACGTTGCATGTTCCAATGTTTCCCTTCTAGTCAAACAGAAGAAGAGACGAATTGGCTAATTCTGTGGGTCTATCAACTGCTTACAGCTACTGTAAAATAACACGCGCATCGGACTTCCAAGTATAGTACTGACATCATTCCTGCCCTTTGTGCTGATGACTGTCCTTTGAAGTTTCATAAATGCAGCAATGAATGCTTCTAAATCTGCTTGCTGGGTGATAAAGATGCTGCTACTGGAGCTGCTATGAGTGGAAATAGCTTGTTGGAAAGACACGTTATTCATCATCAACATATTTTATATTGGCGAATCTGGCAGCGCAATGACAATAGAGGTGAATGAGGCCATTCCTTGGCGGTCGTAGACACTGCGTTTCGACCTACAAGGACTCTTCAGTAAACCTTGGAATGGCCCAAGCAAGCTTGAAATATCTAGAATGGCTTTATGACTGTCGGCTGCTCGGCAAAGCCAGGATGCACAGACGTAAAGCATCCTGTTGTACAGTCCTTCAGCTTGTTCAACTGTTCTAGATATTTCAAGCCATTCCAAGCCGTACTGACGAGCCCTTGTACGGCAAAACGCAGCGTCTACAGCTACCAAGGAATTATTGTGCATAAATTGTTCAAGTCTGAGGTTCAAGTCTCATATCTTTCTAAAATTCGATGCATTTCTGATGTCCAGGCAACTTATTTTCAACAGCTATGTCACATGAGATTTTTCTAAATTATGTTTCTAAAAGTTTCTTCATTTCTATGTTATTTTTTTCAGACGCTGTGATTAGATCCCATGAACGTTTGCCAGCGTATGGGAAGCCGTGGAAAGCTGGAGAATTGTCGGACTCATCCTCTGAAGATTCTTCGGAGGAGTATTCAACGATTGACGAAAGCTTGTTACACTTTTATCCCTCTTACGTGCACGAGCGAGTAAGTCATTCTTTGCAAATGATCATGATTCATGATACTAAACCTTAGCTTTTATAATAATGATATCAGGCACTAAAATATCGATATTTCAGTGATTATTTAGTATTCTCAGCAAATACCTCATATTAGTGTCTAGGTGAGAGCAATTTTGGTGTACTATTAAACTTATCTTACTATTTTAAAACTTAAAAGTTTTTCCGTAACATTTGAATTTCCCATCCTCTATTCGCTGTCTATGGTACAATGGGTGGAACAGGAGTATTCAGGAGCCCATACCTTTCCGACGTCTTGTGTTATTTTCAATCCAAAGTATAAATCATGCGCCGTTGCTAAATTATCGTTGAGGGCAATATAATAACGTCGCGATGTTTTACTCAAATATTGACCACAAATGTAGCAGAACTGGTTCTTATCATGTTTGCAAGAGCGCCCTGACATGATGCAGTCAAGTTCTTTTGCAGTAGCTACTCTGCTGTTGTGTTCCGCGCCTAATCCTCAAGTTTTGCATGCACCGATCAAGAGTGCTCCCATGACATCAACTCGTAGAGCCAAACCGTTCGTTTCCATGTGTCAAAGTTTACTACAAAGTACAGTGAGTGAGATAACTTAGAGATACGAAAAACAGTTTCAAACTTCTACAAAATTGACGACCTGGAAAGTGGTTCACTATGTTGATATGAATACATATCAACACAATATTAGTAATTCCACTGCATTTTATGAATTTTGTTAACTAAGAGAGCTTTGTATACACCTTTATTGAATACAGCACGATATGCTGATCGGCCCTAAATTTGCGTGTTTTTATTATTTTCGATATGACAAAACTTCAAAATAAGAATTGAAGAATCCAAAATAATAAAAAATAAGTATCATTTTCGTAATCTACGACCTCAAATATGGTACTAACAGTTGTTTTTCTTTTGCTAACAGAAAAAAAGTTGAAAATGCACAAACAGTGTAATGATATCAGGCACTAAAATATCGATATTTCAGCGATTATTTAGCATTCTCAGCTAATACCGCATATTAGTGTATTATATTAGTGTACATCATTTGGTGTACAGTTAAACTTATTTTACTATTTTAAAACTTAAAAGTTTTTCTGCAACATTTGAAATTCCCATCTATTCGATGTCTATGGTACAATGAGTGGTCATGATATGATTAATAGAACCGCACTCATATTGAAAATTGTGGCGGTTCATTGAAGGCTTTCACACAATGTGACAAGATCGGTCGAGCGGTTAAGCTTCACGAGGCCTACAGCAAAAATGCGGCAGGGAGCGAATCACTGCCCGTATGGATGCGTCACATAGTCATTGCCTGTCAGTGTAAGGAATGGAAGAAATTTGCTTTGGAGGTGGATGTCGTAGCGCAAGCAATAAAGGTTTTTGCCGCTTCCTTGAAATGCATGAAACCTTCGTGACAATTCGATTTTTCATGGACTTGTTTATAATGCAGGTAATTCAAGATAAGGCATGGATAAAGGCATCGTTAATTGACTTGCCCGGGGGAAATTCCTTTTTGTTCCTTTTTTTCTTTTTCGTTTTGTCCCCCGTGGACGTATTTATATCAAACAAATCACAGACAAACTGGCATTGACAAACGATGGTTTAAATATGAAAAATGACTTCTCAACAATTCGTGTTTCCTTTTCATGGATGGACAATGGATTCTGATGTAATTTGCTTCAGCCATTCTTGTGTGCATATGGTTGCTGAGGCGATAGATGATATCGACATCAAAGTCGTCTATAGAAAAAGGACGATCAGGATGACGTAGGACAATATGATCTGAGATGGCACTCGCACTGTCTAGATTATCAATGCTTCTACGATGCTCAGCAAAACAGACGCCGAAGGACGTGCTTCAACAACCCTATTCATACTAGGGTGGCTGAAGCGAATTGCATCAGGATCCATCGTCCACCCATGAATAGGAAACACGGACTGATCGGAGGTCATTTTTGATATATAAATCATCGCTTGCCAATGCTAGATTGTCCATGAATAAGTCCTCGGCGGACGAAGCGTCGGGTGGTTTAGACATTGTATTTTTTTGTCATATAAATCAGAAACATCGCCATTACAAGGGAGAATTTTCAATTTTCGCTTAAAAGGAAAACAACAAAAAAATGAATAAGGCAGTCTATTTCAAAGAGACGTCATAGATTTCAATGTTAGGTCGCACATGTCCGCGATAATGCATGCAAACTAGTGAATACCAAGTGATAGACCCATCAGAGAAGATTTTCAAACGCATGACAATGATGAGGATGTGAGTTCAGCAAATGCAGATGTATACGCTCAGCAAAAGTCATACATTATCCATCGTAGAAGTGAGCGTGTGAGGAGGTGTCTTGCGTGGATGAATGACTACGTGTGTTGACAGCATCTTGTATGTTATTTTAGTTCTTAAGACCTGTGGGGCGTGTAGGTGCTTTGAGCTTTGCCGCCGTTGTCTCGTTTGTGTGGGTAGGGTTCTCTACATTGTTACTTTACATCAGTCTCCCATGTATGACGTCACCATCAGTCAAAATGTGACTTCGAATTGATTCTGAAGAAACTTTTGTGTGTATATAACACAGAGGTGTTAAGCTGTCAATAAAGAGTGAAAAATGACACTAGACGCTGGTCTTCTCAATTTCCTATCAGACAAGACCAATCATTCCTCAGTAATTTTGTGATATTGAATATTGAAGCTGTTTGCCTACTCTTGAACATGAATACCTGAACACGAACTTGTGTGCATTTGCATGAAATATTAGATAGAGCACTGATTTCGAATTCTGTAAGAGGATAAAGCACATCATCTGATTTAAATAATGTTTGCCACTTGAAAGCAGTTCTACATTTTCTATTGGAAAAACAAGGATCTGTGAGGAAAATAAAGTTCAGTTATCCTAGACATCTCCATAATCTGTCTCAAGTTATCCCAAATATTTGATTTACGGCGTCTCAGGCTAGAAATAAATAAAACATTTCTTCGAAAAATAGAGTGCAATAATGGGAATTAAGCATGATTGAAGCTCAGATGATGTATGACTGAAATTGGTTCCGACATCCATGATCTTTCAAATTGCATGATAGTCCGGGAGCTAGCGTGAAGTTGTGCAGGGAACGAGGTAGTACCTAAAACTTTCACATAGCATAGTACACCTCTAACCTACTGCAAAATTTTGCGTCTGCCGGATCAGATCATTTGCTTTTCAGAAATAGAGAGGATAACACAATCCTATGTATTTCCAGTGGTAAAATTGTGACATTTAAGGTGTTGACTCCATTTTTTCGAATTTTTGCTCATAAAAGTTACACAAATTGGTATTTTGTTGAACTGGTCATTATAGAAATCATCTACAGATCATGATCTTTCAAATGAGTTATCATTCAGTGACAGAGGATGAAGTAAAGTGTACAAACAGACACTTTTCGTTAAAGTATATCAACAATTTTCCTGAAATTTCTATGTTAAAATTTGCAGTTACACCAACGAAAAGTGTCTGCTTGCACACTTTACTTCGTCCTCTGTCACTGAATGATAGCTGATTTGAAAGATCATGATCTGTAGATGATTTCTATAATAACCAATTCAACAAAATACCAATTTGTGTAACTTTTATGAGCAAAAACTCGAAAAAATGGAGTCAGCACCTTAAATGTCACAATTTTACCACTGGAAATACATAGGATTTTGTTATCGTCTCTATTTCTGAAAAGCAAATGATCTGATCCGGCAGACGCGAAGTTTTGCAGTAGGTCAGAGGTGTACTATGCTATGTGAAAGTTTTATGTACTACCTTGTTCCCTGCACAACTTCACGCTAGCTCCCGGACTATGAGTTGCCTTGAACTTAAATACTCAGTAAAAATTATGGAAGAGCAATCCAAATGTAGAATGCTTCAAAAACAGTTATTTAGTCAACTGATCATGACTATTTTCATCCATTTCAGATATCGAAGAATCCGAATGAAAGGAAACCAAAACCTGGTCAATTCGTGTCGCGTCAAAATCGTCCTGACAATAATACGGAACGTGAACAGAACGCGCATGTGATAGATGAGCGTGGAGATCGGATGTTTGCAATAAGCAGAAGTGTTGCACCTGAAGTACAGTATGGAAGTCAATCTAGCTTGCAGGAAAGAAGTCATTCTTTATCACTACGCGAACAGAGAACCTCCGAACTGTCCCCACGTGCCTATCAAGATATCCTTTTCAATCCACCAGTTCCCAGACATCCCAGAAAATTCAGACCACTGCCCAAGGCCGCTAGAAACAACGAAGCAAAGAATGAGTTTGACGCTCTTGGAAGAATGGTCCAACGTTCACCAGCCAAATACATTCATCGCATTGGACAGGAACCGTCAGCTTATTGGTCTCGACGCTGACATTTTTGATGAAGCTGATCAGCAGTAGTTGTCCTAAGGCCGCTGTTACACAGGAAAAGGAGTCTTCCATCTTCCATGTCACTCGCCTATTTGTACATTCTTCATAAGGCGTCTTCCATAAGGCGTGATGAGACGATTTTCATCTGCCATCTTCCACCTACCGCAGTCACACTAGGGAAATCCATCTCCTATTCAGTCAGCGCTATTTTTTACCATCAACCGTTGCTATGACAACTGTCTAAGCTCTTCTCTTCCTCATCCTTGTCCTCGTCCGACATGGTGAACAAAGGCTGTTATCTGATTGCTTCTCTTCGGAAATGACAGCTTCTTATATCTTCCCTCAGACGTCAGATCACGTTCTTCTAATTTTAGAACAGTCGCGGCTGATGGAAATGAAGTTCATCAGCCGTATAATTTCGTGCCTTATGACTTTTCCTGTGTGACGCCGACCTTAATGTCTATAAATGTAAGAATCTTTTAGACGCTTAGATACATTTATTAGCATACATGGTGTGTGATGTCAATAAAATTACTAAAGAACTAGTATGGTGAGATTTTATGACAAATCAAAACGGAACACTTATTATGTGAGAGACAGAGAAGACTGTGATAAGTTTTGTAAAAAATGTTTCGTATTTCCAAAGTCATCTAAAAATATTAAGTGCCTAATACTCAATACTTCGTCGAAAACAAATTTCTTTAGTGCTAAGTCGCTGGATCACAAGAACTATACCTCTGACTGACAATCATTCCATAAAATGTCCAATGGTACTTTTTTCGTAGGAATTGTGGTAGTGTAAGTCAAGAATTATCGGAGTCAAGCATCAGTTTTTGATTAAATATTACACACACAGAATTAGATTCATCTGCGCGCGCTTTGGTTTCCTAGAAAGGAAGAATTGTATGTAACCTTAATATCGAAATGGCAGATCACAGATTTAGACAACTTGCTCCTTCTCGAATGGATAATTCGTGTTTCGCTTGCTATTGGAAAAGGCAAACAATAAGCTGTCAGCAGAGGACATCAGAGTCAGTGAGAGATGCGTGCGTGCTGTGATATCACTTCGCACACACCAAAACACACATCGATGCCTGGTTTCGATTCAATGTATGCACTATACAGTGAGCAATGCCGAGGAGAGGATGTGAAAACATCAGGTGAACTAATTTTCGTACGCCTGCTACTTTTTTTAATAATGATCGGAAGGGCCAACATTATGGAGAAAACTTGTGCGCAATGATCTGAATTCTTCGAATCTGAAGGAATTGTGGCAATCGAAGCACTTTGCTTGAACTCACATTAATCCGCAAGCGACGCACGACTTTTTTCCTATCTCTGTAAGGTATTAGGAGTTCCTTTTTGCCCACTTAATAGGTTCCTCGATGTGCCGGCAATTTCGTATTAATCACACTTCTAGCAAACCGAAGCAGATAAACAAAATATTTAATTTTGTGATTACACATAACCAGAGAAAATGATGCGCCTTAAAAGTCACATGTTTTATTACACCTTGTCAGCTCTAAGCTTTGATTTCTTTCTAATTACCTTGTTTGGAATCATTCATTCATTCCCAAAAATTGAGATCAGAATTTTCCAGATGGGAATATTGGAATGAAATGGGTCAAAAGTATTAGCACTCGTCCTACGTGGGTGTTTTGACAGACGCGCCCTGCTGGAGGCGTTTCCGAAACTAAAGATCCAAATTCAAAGCAAAATGCACCAAATGAAAGCTCTCGTTATGACGAGTCAGAACATCATCATTGTCTTGATATTCAAGGTCATTGTGGAGGTCAAATGTAAGGTCAAAAAGATGATTTTTTGCTATGATTCACAAGTTGATTTCACAATTTTGAATTCTAAGCGTCGAAGTCGAAATAGAATCTACAAGGAAATTATGAATTTTCTATTCAAATAGACACGAGAACACTTTCTTTTATAAATTCGAATATTTTGATATATTAAAAGGACACCTGAAAGCGAAAATAGTGCAAAATTCGACAAATCTGTCCTACATTCAAATTTTTGAAATCTCATGGTGACTAAAGTATCAGGCCGATGTTATCAAAAATTGGTGAAAAGCTTTAAAATACGTAGAAAATAAGTTATCTAAACTTTGGCGTTCATAAATTACTTCGTTCAGGGCCTAGATAAAATCTTCGGAAGGAGGGGCGAAGGTTTTGTTGGATATTCTTCCTGTCGAACAAATTGCAAAAGCTACTTAATTGCTTTGAATATGTTGATTGATATGTGCAGCGTACCGAAGAAATTCTCATGTGTTGAGAGTTCATACGTACAATGGTACTCTTCCTACATTTTACTTTCTTTCACTACCAAAGTATTTTCATTACCGAGGCAAGTTCACTGACGTCAACGATTGCCAGCGTGGCGTCACTATTCCATGGTAATCGAGGACGAAGTTAAACGCTCGATTCAACGTTCACTCTATTTATCTTCTGCCCTGCATGCGGTGACTCTCTCACTCTCCTCACGTATTCTGTCTCACAACATGGACACGCCAAGACGGCAACGCCCAGAAGAGCAAGGAAGTCTACGCGACCCAGAGAGAGAAGAGTCCTACGCAAATCAAGTGAACAATAACTGTGATAGAATCACGAACTGTCGGTGTGATTCTGGAAGAACCTAAAGACTCTGATTCACCACGTCATACGTGAACGCTCAAATCGGTCCTCTTAAGGGCTACCTGTCGATAGCCTTTGATTAAGATTATAAAGTTGCAATATTCCTTTTTTTCACTTCTTGACTTTTTTGTTTGGGAATAAAACTAACTCATAACACTTGGAATATTTTGCTTGGTTTTGATATCGTGGAAAATTTCATAGAAGTATCATCATATTTGTGGTTCCACCAAAATGGAATGGAAAGGTTATCGATCTTCTTATATATGGCATAGCTACCATGTCAGCATCACTCAACATCATTGAGTGATGTTCTCAACATGCCATGAGAGAATCAGATTATCATAGCTTTCACAATATAGAGCATTACAATGTTTGCCAGAAACACATCAAGAAACTGCTCCCGGCTTAGCTTGTAGAAGCATAAAAACAAAATAGTATTGCTCACTTGCAAGCATGTTGCTTGCCTCGTCAAGTTACGCATAATCTGTAGAATTATTGGAATTTCTTCTATTTTGGGCTGATGAAAACGTCGCCGACAATTGCATTGCATTTGTGTAGCTTTCTAAAATTTTTCAGACTGATGTCTTTGTTAGAGAGATATAAGCTACTACTACCCTTATGAAAATTCCTGATGATTTTTCATGAGATTTTTTTCATATAGGTCTCATGAAATTTCATTCGGATTTGAAACGTTTCCGCATAATATATCTCATCAAATTTCATGAGTTTCTCATAAAAATCTCATTGATAAATTAACAGTTGCTCTTTCAAACTACTGAATATATTATTCTGGCATTTATGTATTGAGGCTTTCTTAGCCCCAGTGCATTCCCACGCCATGTCCTCAATGTATTCGCAATGATGAACCGTTAATGTTATTGGGATAAGATATTGAAATTTGATTGGATATATTTCAATTTTCAATATCTTGCATTCAACATCTGGTTGTAAAGTCAAACTACAAATGCATCATTTCGAGAAGGCTGTCGCAGATCGCTATGTTATATTCTACATTGCTGCTTTTTATCTTCTGTAGACTAAACTTGGAGATTCTTATCGATTGAATAAGCGTTTGTGTGGCTCTTTACTTTCGCGGCTAGCATGCATACCTTACTGCCTAGTAACTTATTTTCACAAAAACCTCATGAATGCTCATGATTTTCCCATGAGCGCTTCATGAGACAAGACACGAAGATGGTGATGTAGTATTTAGCAAATTCTGTTATCTGAGCCTGGGCTACATTGAGAAATATGGCCCATCCTAAGGTTGGGCAAAGACGTGTATTGGGTATACCCAATACAAGTTTTGGGCCAAAGCTTGAGTCAAAAACCAAAACCCAATGCCAAGTTTCAATAAATGAGTAGTATGGAGTAAAAGAAGTGCATTCCTTGTATTCTGCGCTGACTTAGAGGTTCTGCTATAGGCCAAAATTCTTGATTTTATATAATTTCATCACATTATTGCTGTATTGCTGTTGAATTAGAGTCGGCAGTTGAAAGAGCACTTTCGAGGCAAACCCTTGTCTATATAAATTTGCGTTGAAAGATAATGCAAGACACAACAGATGCTCAACTGTTCATATTAATGAACTTTGACCAAATTACACATGCCGAACCTCAGAAACGTAAAGCTAATGCTATCACTACTTGAAAGAAGTCAGCAAAATTAATACTTTGATGTTGCAGTTTTCTGAGATCACACAGGATGCTGATTCTGTTGTAAGAAGT
The DNA here is from genome assembly GCA_907163375.1 of Prostheceraeus crozeri. NCBI lineage: Eukaryota > Metazoa > Platyhelminthes > Polycladida > Euryleptidae > Prostheceraeus > Prostheceraeus crozeri. Next base: position 116,811 of record CAJQUW010003163.1, read on the forward strand.
CCTTCCGCACGTGTTTGAGGTGTTGTTTTGTAATTTGTGGGCCCATGAGAAGTGTGGTATTAGTGGGAAGCGATTTTTTATTTCAAAAACTGTAATTTACTAGTAGCCTAGGCACTAGCATGTTTTGCGTTATAAAGCTTTCCTTTAGTTCATCTAATAGTGATATGCTGCTATTTTGATTCAATAGTGACTGAATTAAACATTGTTCCTAACAAACGAATTGTTTCCATTTTGTAATGGATCGTAATACATAGTATAGCATTGTAGTGAATGCAAGGTATAACTACAGAATACAAAATTGGAATGAATTCATTTTCAAATAAATGTCTGTTGTCTCACATATTTTAGGGGTGCGAAGATATGAAATATATACTCATTGACAAAATTTTTGAAATATTTACTTCTTTAACTTCTTTCTTTTTGACTGGTATATATACATGTATGTATGATACCTCGATAATTTAGTCGCAATCTCCACCAAGTCGCTAGCACAGAAAAACAACGCATGTAGCAGATTCAACTTTAATAGCGCGTGTGCCCCCCTCTAGCTCCAATACATTCAGTAATCCGAGATGGCATGGATTCACAAAGTTTCTGAATGAAGGATGTTTCAAGGAGAAGCCACTGCTCTGTCAGTCTTTCAGAGAGAATCTTCAGGGACACTGGTGGAAGTGAATAGCGGTCTCTCACTCGCCGCCCAAGCTCGTCCCATACTTGTTCAATGGGTGATAAGTCAGGTGAGCGTGCAGGTCAGTCAAGGGTTTGAATGTTCAATCTCCTAACAGTGGCAATGACAGCCGAGGAGCGATGTGGTCTTGCGTTGTCGTTTTGGAAGACGAGATCCTCCACCCTGGCCACTGGGGCAACAACAGGAAGCACAATTTCATTGAGATACCTCTCTCCAGTCAACGTGCCTTTGATGATGACTGCTGTCGTTCGTCCGCCATGCCAAATGCCACCCCACAGCATAAGACTTCCACCACCATATCTGTCGTGTTCTTTAATACAGCATGGGGCAAAGTGTTCACCTGGAAGACGATGCACTCTGACACGACCGTCATCGAAATCCAGATTTTTTTGTTGTTTTTTCCATGTTTTTTTTATAATCCAATTGTGATTTTCAACTCAAGAGTAATTTAATTCAAGTAATTTAACAACAATGAAATTAAATATACGGTAGATCAAATTGCCATGCAAAAGATGTGTGGCTGGTAGGATTCGAGCCTACGAGCAAGATTGACTAGACCTGTGCTCTACCAACTGAGCTACGAGCCACTTATGCGACTGTGTCAATTGGCAGGATCAAACCCTTACCACCATATGAAATGCATAGAATATCAATATGCAGAAAGGCAACAAATTGCATGCAAGCTTACAGGAAATACAATATGTACAAACTTTCAATGCATGGCATTGACAAACACAAAATATAATAGCTAATGACCACAAAATACTCTGTGAATTGAGTGGAATTTTGATAAAAAATCAGAACTTCATGCTCATATGCTTTTCCTGCTTTCAATGATACGGCTTGTGAATGCTGGGATAAGACCATAGCCTTCAGCCAGCTTTGTGTTGTTACTGATGCTGCAAGACTATGATCTATGATACATGATTTTGTTTTGCTGTTTTTTCTTGTTTATTATTTAATTCTGTGTATCTCTCGTGTTCACTTTCTGGTTTTCTCTTCACGATTTTCAATATTGAGGTTTATGATTTCAAATAAACGCATTATTATCTCCTAAATTCAATTCAAAATATTAATTTTTAATTCAGAGTAGGAAAAATTTGATATTCCTCCAACCTGGTAGCTTGCCCAATTTGCTGATAAAGATATTGAAAACGTCATGACAACAGATGCTGTTGTTGCAGATGAACAAACAGACTGTCCTGTTCGGAAAATGATATTCACAGAATTTCTTTTGGGTACAAGATGGTTTCAGGAAGTTTTTCCTTCTTAAGATCTGTGTAGCAACATTTACCTAGATCGGTGTCTGATCGGGCAGCTCAAAAGTTCCAAAGCCTCCATGTCTCTTTCAAGTTGAATCCCAAACATTTCCTTTTATTTATCAAATCTCAGCAGATGCAACCACCACGAGACATGTTTCGGCCTGTTGGGCCGTTGGAGCTAGAAGACGTGTAAGCATGCCCTCTAACCACTAGGCCACCGGACCATCTGTTAAGAGTGTGAATTAACCAGGAAGCCACTGCTTTAACGCAGGCACGTGGAGGGGGAATGCATTCTGCAATCACTTAATCACCATTGTTGCAAATGGGGTTTTATTTCAATCATCCAACACTGAATCGATTTGTTGAATCATCTTTAAGGGATGATATCTTTCATATGAAAATCAATACCCACAGCATCATGTGGCATCACTCACGAGAAAGCAATGCAACTTTCATATCTATGAATAATCAGCAAATTTGAATAAAAAAATTGAATGAGAAGTGATTACAGTTGGGCATATAGCTCAAATTCGTTGTGCGATTTATTCACTGAATTATGTTACAACCACAGAATTAAATATTTTGTTTATCTGCTTCGGTTTGCTAGAAGTGTGATTAATACGAAATTGCCGGCACATCGAGGAACCTATTAAGTGGGCAAAAAGGAATTCCTAATACCTTACAGAGATAGGAAAAAAGTCGTGCGTTGCTTGCGGATTAATGTGATTTCCAGCAAAGTGCTTCGATTGCCAAAATTCCTTCAGATTCGAAGAATTCAGATCATTGCCCACAAGTTTTCTCCATAATGTTGGCCTTTCCGATCATTATTAAAGAAAGTAGCAGGCGTACGAAAATTAGTTCACCTGATGATTTCACATCCTCTCATCGGTATTTCTCACTGCATAGTGCATACAATCGAATGTTAACCAAGACAGCGTTGTGTGTTTTGGTGTGTGCGAAGTGATATCACAGCACGCACGCATCTCTCACTGGCTCTGGTGTCCTCTGTTGACATTATTGTTTGTCATTTCCAATAGCAAGCGATACACGAATTATCCATTCGAGATCAAAGAGCAAGTTGTCTAATTCTGTGATGTGTCATTTCGAAATTAAGGTTAGATACAATCCTTCCATTCTAGGAAACCGAAGCGCGCGCAGATGAATCTAATTCTGTGGTTACAACTATAACTAGAGAGTAAAACAGCCTACCAAACGATGTGTAAAATGTCTGCATCACTTGCATCCCTTATAAGATTGTCCGCGATGAAGAGTTGAATGGTCGAAGATGAGCAGATTGAATGGTGTCTAATGGTCAAATGTAAGAGCGATGACATGTTTCTGAATGAAAATGTTCGGAGTTGAGCTTGGCGGAGATGTGGAGACTTTGGAAGAAATAAAACAGGAAAATGTGATTTTTTGGCGTTCTATTACAAAGCGTGATTGCTGAAGGTTGATCCAGTTATCACCCAGTTGATGTTGTATGATCATCTGCAGCAGAAAGACTTCGCCATGATGATTATCACTTGAAGAGAAGAATTGGAAGTAGACTACCTTTTCCATTCAATCGTTGATCTTTTCATCTATTTTTTTTGGATTTCGAGCTCTTCTGCTTTGTATGAGCATTTCACTATCATTCTCAAAGGCAATCATTGCAATGTTGATTTTGTTAATAAAGAAGTCTATTGGCTTCAAAATGAGACATTATTTGCTAATTTCTGCTGTACTATTTGAAAGTTTTTTGAAAATTTAGTCCCATTTTTTATGCCGCACCGTGTAATTAGCGTTGATCTGACGAGATAAAATGACTCGCTAGAGATTGAAGCAATCAGCAAATATGGATGCAATCAGATAGTTTTGGATACCATCTACACTTGTCGGAATACGTTGTTGAAATGAAGAGGAAATAAGAGCAGTCTAACTCAATTCAAAATGTTCTGCTAAAATTCTATAAAATAATTTGCTCGACATTCAGAATTAAGCAATTTACAAATAAGCGATGCATTCTGATGAACACTTTTATTGATAAATGCAGTTACGGATATTTTTGCACTCATCAATCATCAAAATGATTAAAAACGGAACATTAACAACTGAATTAATAAACACTTTAGATTTTCATGATCTCAGCTTTGCATGTGCACGAAATTCTCTTACTTTCTGCTGTGATGTAAAAGTCGCAAATCTCCTCTCTCATTTCAAACGCTTTCGAGTGGACGTTTCATTTGACTATCAAAATTAGCAAATAGCACAGCAATTCCCTTTTGATATGTGAATCCTTTTGAGCTTGCTGACATCCCAGTTGGGTGTTGCCGTTTCGAATTCTTATAGGCGAATATCTTATTTGATACCTAGACTTTGATTTCAATAAAATGAGTTTAAGAAAACCGACTCGACAGAGAAGGAAAAAAATCTGTCAATTTGATCACAGCCGCTTCATTGCTATTGTTTTCATTTATTTGACAACAAGTAATCAGCATTTGTTGAAGTATAAAATACAATCCAGGACAATGGATAATCTATTGGGAAAATTTTTCATTTGATCAGCAAATTATCTCACTATTCAATATTTTTGCGAGCATTTTCATTATTTGGAATTGTGCTTTTCAAGGAATTATTCTGTAAGTTATTCATCTCATTTCGGTACCTTCAGAAAAACTCGAAGAAAGTAAACAGTATTCACTAGGTGACCTGCCACGCTCAATTACGCGTAATTACACATTACCCTAAACATCCGTGGCTATGCGGGACATTACTGCAACATATATCGACAGTTCTGTTATAAAGGCTTTGCGTCCGTCTCATGCGTCTGCATGTATCAGAGGCTAAACAATGTGATAGAACCTCAATTTCATGCTCAGGGAAGACAGAACATACTTAGCGGCTCACCTGTGGTTCAAGCGACAGCGCAGACAACCGTAGACGACATGCAAACTATAAACGCTCGTCCGCGCGTAATCATAAACATTCCCCATGTTTTGACAGTATCAGATCAAGTGATTTCTGACTCTTAGTGCAGCGCGTATGTACGCGGGTAGAAGAATAGAATGTCCTTAAGCACGGATGTTTGGGGTGCTCCGTCATTAGGCTTTGCAATGTCAACTAGTGTTACAGTAACTTGTTTTGAAGATTTTAATGTAGAGAGGCCCATCTGATGAGCTTTGCTAATCATCTGCTTGATATGATTCGTTGCTAACAGGTGAATTTCGAGATAGGGGCATGTAGGCCCTACTTGTAGTAATCGCGAAGCTTGTCTGCATACATGAAACTTGAAAGTAAGCCTAATGATGTAAACTTAATAAATTCTTCTTCAGCTTAGTCACAGATGATCAGCCTTCTCAAAGCAAGATATTTTTTCCTAGAAAATGTTACTCTTTCAGATCTGTGCAAGAAATAGTTTCAAATTCATTACCTTAGCTAAAGATCAATAATTTCTAAACACATCTCAGTGCAATTTATTTACGAATTTTAGAACATTCATGTTGCATGCTGTATGTTGCAGTTCTTCTGTCACTGTGGATAGGATTTCCGGTCGCATCTAACCGAAAAGAACCCAAAATTTTGCTCAAATTAGCAAAACTAAGCAAGAGTGAATTGCGTTATTTCCATCATGTAACACCTCGTTCGATGGTCAAGTTTTGCATGTAATCTACATGTACATGTAAGACTGTTTTATTTACCTTTCCTTGACATATTCCCACACACTTTAGGTTAAGGAAAGTAGTTCTAGCGATCTTTGATGAGTGGTTCAGAGATTCATTACATCATCTTTCACATCAGAAGCCACTCTCATGGGCTCTCTTCGATTGCAAGCGATGATGCAATGAATTTCTATGCAATTCATCATAGATGGCTGGAGTCGCTTTCCCAGAACATCAGCTCCCTACATCTGCACTTAGTATCTTGGCATACACACCAATAACATCATAGGTACATGCTGCATACATACGTGTGTAACATACATACACAGAAATGACTGTTGATGCTCTTTAGTTCGTTCATCGATGGCTCTGCTAGTCTCACCGATACAGGGTCATCTACAATTATTTTTCATTTTTTTGTGGGAGTGAAAAGATATCTCCTCTATGCAAACTGCCGGGAGGAAAAATTTATTTTTCAGTCCAACGGGATCACAAAGTTATCTTTGCCTCCCACAATTAACTTTTCTTGTGTAAGATCCAGTGTAAAAAAATCATAGAAGTCTGTCAACAAGCTATGATTAGCCAAGACTACCAAGATATCGATATAGTCCCTGGATTACCTTATTCATAGATTTCGCGATACAACCATCAATTTCATAATGAACAATAGACATCTAAAAGTCACAAAATGAAAAGCTACATTCTTTCGAGAGGAAATAAACGTTTCCTCCCTTAGCTATCTGTCCCTCCATCCCTGCGCTCGGACTGTACAACATAGCTGCGGAGGGAAAAGTTGATATTTCCTCTCTCAAGAAAATAGCTATTCTTCATTCTAACCCGATGAAGATGAAATTGCTATGGATTTCTCTATCATTCAGCGGGCAATAAGGCAGTAGTTGGCATTATTGCCCGCTGAATTTCCATTGAAATTACATTGGAAAAAAAACTGCATTATTGCCCGCACGTAAATTTTATGCCAATTATACATAGAAATGATGCAAATATCACTATTTTGGGAAGATTCATGCATACACATTAGCAGTAATATCTAGGTCACGGTGTCCCCGAACAAGGTTGAACCCTCAAAAAATTGTACACAACTTTTGTCAATGGTTTTAGGGACAGTTTTGCATCCTGTTTAAAGTTATGTAATTTTTAAAATATTCTATTGAGGGCTTTTCGAGAAAAATCGATTTTTCGAAATTCAACTTCCATATATGGAAGGTAGAGGTGAAATAAACGCTAATTTACACATCTGTCATTGTATAAATCAAATTCCATCTTTTCTAAGGTTATTGGAACCATTTTATATAAATGTTGCAAAAAAGTAGGCTATCACTGAGGTTTCTAGTTTGAAATTCAAATTCAACTTCCATATATGGAAAATAAATATGAAATAAACATTTTTTCGTGTACCTGACATTGTATCAGCATATTTTTATACTTTTTAAGTTGAATGAAATCGGTTGTTCTTAACCATATATGCAAGAAAAATAAAATCAATCACAGAGGCATGAAATTTGAAACTTATATCCAACTTCCATATACGGAAAGTACAATTATCAATTGATTATCAGCTGTCATTCAGTCAGCATCACATCATTATTAGTTGTTGTCAAATGTCCTTTCTCAAATCTTCAGCGTGGTTAATGAATAGTATGAGTAAAAGATTTTCTCAAACAAATTGTGTTCGATTCAGCATTTTCTTTCAACGGCATCTCGTCTGTATCCTGTTAACACTCTTTCAATATCTATGGAATTTTTGAATCCTCGTTCTCTATATCCTGTTAACACTCTTTCAATATCTATGGAATTTTTGAATACTCGTTCTCTTTTGTGACGTATGTATGATTTGAAAATATGACCATTGTATGTGCGTCTCATTTTGCTCGAGACGTTGTATGTATTTTGTGCTTCAAAAAGTCATCGACTGTTAGGAAACTTACGGAGGAACACCATCAAGCTATTCAGGAGCATTTCATAGATGGACTTGAATTTTATTCCGATCATCGTTTACCTCGAGTTATTTGTGGTACATGTTTGTTGACGCTTAACGAATACAAAAGAGGAATTTTTGTAATTCAACGTAGCAAAGTGCGTCAAGGTAACAAAATTAAAAAAAACAAAACAAGCTAATGACTAGTTAATTTTCAATAGGTACAAAATATGATTTAAAAGAAAATTTTTATATCCTAAAAAGTCAAAAAAATTTAAAAAATGCTTACTAGAAGGACAAACAACGCTTCTCCTCTCCTCATGTGTAATGAATTGGCGAGTAAGTCGTTCTGTTCAAAATTATGTTTATCACTTATATATTGAAAAGATCCTATTTAACAGTCTGCCCATTCAGATGATAAGAGGACAAGTCTGTTTCCAATCAAAATACCAGATCTAGCTAACACAGCGGGATTACGCTATCTAAAATCTACCAGGTGTGTAAGAGAATTAATGTTAGTTCCTTAAGCTAAAACGTGAAATAAAATTCTACAAAATATGCATACAAATTATTTGACTATTTTTAATGAGGTCATCAACAGGAACTTGGTCAGGACGATCGCGTTTTCGACCGCTTCATACTGGTCTCTCATACCCGACCTAGCGCGGTCCTGTACATTTAGGATGCACAGCCTCAAAAGTTATATTTATAATAGGGAAAGATTAGCATCTATCAAAAAAAATAGTCACTATTGATTGAAATGTACCTCAGGCACTTGAAGAAGGACAGAGTCCAGCCAGTAGAGGTCAAGAGGCGGGGACATAGTCCACCTTCAACTCAAGGGACGTGCTGCAAAAACAATTCAACGTAGCAAAGTGCGTCAAGGTAACAAAATTAAAAAAACAAAACAAGCTAATGACTAGTTAATTTTCAATAGGTACAAAATATGATTTAAAAGAAAATTTTTATATCCTAAAATGTCAAAAAAAAATTTAAAAAATGCTTACTAGAAGGACAAACAACGCTTTTCCTCTCCTCATGTGTAATGAATTGGCGAGTAAGTCGTTCTGTTCAAAATTATGTTTATCACTTATATATTGAAAAGATCCTATTTAACAGTCTGCCCATTCAAATGATAAGAGGACAAGTCTGTTTCCAATCAAAATACCAGATCTAGCTAACACAGCGGGATTACGCTATCTAAAATCTACCAGGTGTGTAAGAGAATTAATGTTAGTTCCTTAAGCTAAAACGTGAAATGAAATTCTACAAAATATGCATACAAATTATTTGACTATTTTTAATGAGGTCATCAACAGGAACTTGGTCAGGACGATCGCGTTTCGACCGCTTCATCCTGGACGCTCAAACCCGACCAAGCGCGGTCCTGTACATTTAGGATGCACAGCCTCAAAAGTTATATTTATAATAGGGAAAGATTAGCATCTATCAAAAAAAATAGTCACTATTGATTGAAATGTACCTCAGGCACTTGAAAGAAGGACAGAGTCCAGCCAGTAGAGGTCAAGAGGCGGGGACATAGTCCACCTTCAACTCAAGACGTGCTGCAAAAACAATTCAACGTAGCAAAGTGCGTCAAGGTAACAAAATTAAAAAAAACAAAACAAGCTAATGACTAGTTAATTTTCAATAGGTACAAAATATGATTTAAAAGAAAATTTTTATATCCTAAAATGTCAAAAAAAATTTAAAAAATGCTTACTAGAAGGACAAACAACGCTTCTCCTCTCCTCATGTGTAATGAATTGGCGAGTAAGTCGTTCTGTTCAAAATTATGTTTATCACTTATATATTGAAAAGATCCTATTAAACAGTCTGCCCATTCAAATGATAAGAGGACAAGTCTGTTTCCAATCAAAATACCAGATCTAGCTAACACAGCGGGATTACGCTATCTAAAATCTACCAGGTGTGTAAGAGAATTAATGTTAGTTCCTTAAGCTAAAACGTGAAATGAAATTCTACAAAATATGCATACAAATTATTTGACTATTTTTAATGAGGTCATCAACAGGAACTTGGTCAGGACGATCGCGTTTCGACCGCTTCATCCTGGACGCTCAAACCCGACCAAGCGCGGTCCTGTACATTTAGGATGCACAGCCTCAAAAGTTATATTTATAATAGGGAAAGATTAGCATCTATCAAAAAAAATAGTCACTATTGATTGAAATGTACCTCAGGCACTTGAAAGAAGGACAGAGTCCAGCCAGTAGAGGTCAAGAGGCGGGGACATAGTCCACCTTCAACTCAAGACGTGCTGCAAAAACAATTCAACGTAGCAAAGTGCGTCAAGGTAACAAAATTAAAAAAAACAAAACAAGCTAATGACTAGTTAATTTTCAATAGGTACAAAATATGATTTAAAAGAAAATTTTTATATCCTAAAATGTCAAAAAAAATTTTAAAAAATGCTTACTAGAAGGACAAACAACGCTTCTCCTCTCCTCATGTGTAATGAATTGGCGAGTAAGTCGTTCTGTTCAAAATTATGTTTATCACTTATATATTGAAAAGATCCTATTTAACAGTCTGCCCATTCAGATGATAAGAGGACAAGTCTGTTTCCAATCAAAATACCAGATCTAGCTAACACAGCGGGATTACGCTATCTAAAATCTACCAGGTGTGTAAGAGAATTAATGTTAGTTCCTTAAGCTAAAACGTGAAATAAAATTCTACAAAATATGCATACAAATTATTTGACTATTTTTAATGAGGTCATCAACAGGAAACTTGGTCAGGACGATCGCGTTTCGACCGCTTCATCCTGGACGCTCAAACCCGACCAAGCGCGGTCCTGTACATTTAGGATGCACAGCCTCAAAAGTTATATTTATAATAGGGAAAGATTAGCATCTATCAAAAAAAATAGTCACTATTGATTGAAATGTACCTCAGGCACTTGAAAGAAGGACAGAGTCCAGCCAGTAGAGGTCAAGAGGCGGGGACATAGTCCACCTTCAACTCAAGACGTGCTGCAAAAACAATTCAACGTAGCAAAGTGCGTCAAGGTAACAAAATTAAAAAAACAAAACAAGCTAATGACTAGTTAATTTTCAATAGGTACAAAATATGATTTAAAAGAAAATTTTTATATCCTAAAATGTCAAAAAAAATTTAAAAAATGCTTACTAGAAGGACAAACAACGCTTCTCCTCTCCTCATGTGTAATGAATTGGCGAGTAAGTCGTTCTGTTCAAAATTATGTTTATCACTTATATATTGAAAAGATCCTATTTAACAGTCTGCCCATTCAGATGATAAGAGGACAAGTCTGTTTCCAATCAAAATACCAGATCTAGCTAACACAGCGGGATTACGCTATCTAAAATCTACCAGGTGTGTAAGAGAATTAATGTTAGTTCCTTAAGCTAAAACGTGAAATAAAATTCTACAAAATATGCATACAAATTATTTGACTATTTTTAATGAGGTCATCAACAGGAACTTGGTCAGGACGATCGCGTTTCGACCGCTTCATCCTGGACGCTCAAACCCGACCAAGCGCGGTCCTGTACATTTAGGATGCACAGCCTCAAAAGTTATATTTATAATAGGGAAAGATTAGCATCTATCAAAAAAAATAGTCACTATTGATTGAAATGTACCTCAGGCACTTGAAAGAAGGACAGAGTCCAGCCAGTAGAGGTCAAGAGGCGGGGACATAGTCCACCTTCAACTCAAGACGTGCTGCAAAAACAATTCAACGTAGCAAAGTGCGTCAAGGTAACAAAATTAAAAAAACAAAACAAGCTAATGACTAGTTAATTTTCAATAGGTACAAAATATGATTTAAAAGAAAATTTTTATATCCTAAAATGTCAAAAAAAATTTTAAAAAATGCTTACTAGAAGGACAAACAACGCTTCTCCTCTCCTCATGTGTAATGAATTGGCGAGTAAGTCGTTCTGTTCAAAATTATGTTTATCACTTATATATTGAAAAGATCCTATTTAACAGTCTGCCCATTCAGATGATAAGAGGACAAGTCTGTTTCCAATCAAAATACCAGATCTAGCTAACACAGCGGGATTACGCTATCTAAAATCTACCAGGTGTGTAAGAGAATTAATGTTAGTTCCTTAAGCTAAAACGTGAAATAAAATTCTACAAAATATGCATACAAATTATTTGACTATTTTTAATGAGGTCATCAACAGGAACTTGGTCAGGACGATCGCGTTTCGACCGCTTCATCCTGGACGCTCAAACCCGACCAAGCGCGGTCCTGTACATTTAGGATGCACAGCCTCAAAAGTTATATTTATAATAGGGAAAGATTAGCATCTATCAAAAAAAATAGTCACTATTGATTGAAATGTACCTCAGGCACTTGAAAGAAGGACAGAGTCCTGCCAGTAGAGGTCAAGAGGCGGGGACATAGTCCACCTTCAACTCAAGACGTGCTGCAAAAACAATTCAACGTAGCAAAGCGCGTCAAGGTAACAAAATTAAAAAAAAACAAAACAAGCTAATGACTAGTTAATTTTCAATAGGTACAAAATATGATTTAAAAGAAAATTTTTATATCCTAAAATGTCAAAAAAAATTTAAAAAATGCTTACTAGAAGGACAAACAACGCTTCTCCTCTCCTCATGTGTAATGAATTGGCGAGTAAGTCGTTCTGTTCAAAATTATGTTTATCACTTATATATTGAAAAGATCCTATTTAACAGTCTGCCCATTCAAATGATAAGAGGACAAGTCTGTTTCCAATCAAAATACCAGATCTAGCTAACACAGCGGGATTACGCTATCTAAAATCTACCAGGTGTGTAAGAGAATTAATGTTAGTTCCTTAAGCTAAAACGTGAAATAAAATTCTACAAAATATGCATACAAATTATTTGACTATTTTTAATGAGGTCATCAACAGGAACTTGGTCAGGACGATCGCGTTTCGACCGCTTCATCCTGGACGCTCAAACCCGACCAAGCGCGGTCCTGTACATTTAGGATGCACAGCCTCAAAAGTTATATTTATAATAGGGAAAGATTAGCATCTATCAAAAAAAATAGTCACTATTGATTGAAATGTACCTCAGGCACTTGAAAGAAGGACAGAGTCCAGCCAGTAGAGGTCAAGAGGCGGGGACATAGTCCACCTTCAACTCAAGACGTGCTGCAAAAACAATTCAACGTAGCAAAGTGCGTCAAGGTAACAAAATTAAAAAAAAAAAAAACAAAACAAGCTAATGACTAGTTAATTTTCAATAGGTACAAAATATGATTTAAAAGAAAATTTTTATATCCTAAAATGTCAAAAAAAAATTAAAAAATGCTTACTAGAATGACAAACAACGCTTCTCCTCTCCTCATGTGTAATGAATTGGCGAGTAAGTCGTTCTGTTCAAAATTATGTTTATCACTTATATATTGAAAAGATCCTATTTAACAGTCTGCCCATTCAGATGATAAGAGGACAGGTCTGTTTCCAATCAAAATACCAGATCTAGCTAACACAGCGGGATTACGCTATCTAAAATCTACCAGGTGTATAAGAGAATTAATGTTAGCTCCTTAAGCTAAAACGTGAAATAAAATTCTACAAAATATGCATACAAATTATTTGACTATTTTTAATGAGGTCATCAACAGGAACTTGGTCAGGACGATCGCGTTTCGACCGCTTCATCCTGGACGCTTCAAACCCGACCAAGCGCGGTCCTGTACATTTAGGATGCACAGCCTCAAAAGTTATATTTATAATAGGGAAAGATTAGCATCTATCAAAAAAAATAGTCACTATTGATTGAAATGTACCTCAGGCACTTGAAAGAAGGACAGAGTCCAGCCAGTAGAGGAGGGTCAAGAGGCGGGGACATAGTCCACCTTCAACTCAAGACGTGCTGTAAAAACAATTCAACGTAGCAAAGTGCGTCAAGGTAACAAAATTAAAAAAAACAAAACAAGCTAATGACTAGTTAATTTTCAATAGGTACAAAATATGATTTAAAAGAAAATTTTTATATCCTAAAATGTCAAAAAAAATTTTAAAAATGCTTACTAGAAGGACAAACAACGCTTCTCCTCTCCTCATGTGTAATGAATTGGCGAGTAAGTCGTTCTGTTCAAAATTATGTTTATCACTTATATATTGAAAAGATCCTATTTAACAGTCTGCCCATTCAGATGATAAGAGGACAAGTCTGTTTCCAATCAAAATACCAGATCTAGCTAACACAGCGGGATTACGCTATCTAAAATCTACCAGGTGTGTAAGAGAATTAATGTTAGTTCCTTAAGCTAAAACGTGAAATAAAATTCTACAAAATATGCATACAAATTATTTGACTATTTTTAATGAGGTCATCAACAGGAACTTGGTCAGGACGATCGCGTTTCGACCGCTTCATCCTGGACGCTCAAACCCGACCAAGCGCGGTCCTGTACATTTAGGATGCACAGCCTCAAAAGTTATATTTATAATAGGGAAAGATTAGCATCTATCAAAAAAAATAGTCACTATTGATTGAAATGTACCTCAGGCACTTGAAAGAAGGACAGAGTCCAGCCAGTAGAGGTCAAGAGGCGGGGACATAGTCCACCTTCAACTCAAGACGTGCTGCAAAAACAATTCAACGTAGCAAAGTGCGTCAAGGTAACAAAATTAAAAAAAACAAAACAAGCTAATGACTAGTTAATTTTCAATAGGTACAAAATATGATTTAAAAGAAAATTTTTATATCCTAAAAAAGAAAAGAAAGATTGAACTATTTGACCATTCTACTTTGAAATCTCTGCGTACAGAAACGCGATCCCAAGGTGGAATCTGTGACTGCTACGTATGTGAGACAGCTAGAACAAATGGACTAAAGTCACGATTAACAGCGAAACGTGCAGGTAGACCGGCTTCCAGGGATTCTAATAGTTCAAAAAAACCTGCAGTTATCAAAATATGCTCTAGGTGCTTGTCAGGAATTTCTAAAGGAAAGTCTCACATTTGCTCATATGCCAACATTTGTGACAATGCGCTACATTTGACAGAAAAAACTGGATGTGACAATGTTCTTGATAAACAAGCATCAAACCTTTTACATGTGAAAAAGCAAACATCCGGGACTGAATTTCTTTTGACGTCGCACAGGGGTGGGAAACCCATGACAGTGTCATTGAATCCCATCAAATTTACTGAAGAAAATGAGTGTATCAGCAAGGCAAATATGATTGATATACAAAAGGATCTGTCTCTCAGTGACAGAAAAAAACTAACATTTTAGCAAAGCATATTCGTTTTTCATCTGGAAATCGATTGATTATCGAGAGTGGTCTAAGGGATGAACTTTCGGCGAACAATCATCGTTTGAGGCATTATTTCACCATGGAATATATTGATTTTTCAAAGAAGGAAAATGGTAGAAGAGACAATAAAATCCCGGTTGTTTTCTGTACTGATGTCCAAAATTTGATTAAGACAATTTGTAATGTAAGAGGACTTCCAGAAGATGAAATAAACATCAAACTTGGAATAGATGCGGGAGGAGAATTCCTTAAAGTATGCGTAAATATATTTGGTTGTGATCCATACGAGCGCAGTATCTCAAACAAACTTGGGAAGAAGTTCAATGACCGAGGTGTTAAGAAGATATTGATTTTGGCTATTGGGTCCAACTTGCCCGAAAATTATGTAAATTTAAAGAAGCTTTGGTATATCTTGAAATTGAATCGTTTAAGCAATTTCACTGTCGCATGTGATTTGAAGATGAGCAACATTCTGTTGGGATTAATGACACACGCATGTCTTCATCCTTGTTCGTGGTGTGGCATTCATAAGAATGATTTGAAAAATGAATTTGAGTTCCGAACAGCCGGCTCTTTGAAAAAGCAATTTTGGGATCTGTATGATCACTATCCAGAAACTCTTGAGTGGCATTTGAAAGCAAAGAGTTTTGGGAATGTCGTGCATCTGCCTGTTTTCTCAAATGTTCCAGACACAGTGCCGATTTTGAAAGTGATCCCTCCCCCCCGAATTGCATCTCTTCATCGGTGTCACCAACACTCTCTTCAATGAACTCCAACGTCGATGGCCTGATGCTGACTTCTGGCTCAAACGATGTAATGTTCAACGTCTTGCTATGCATGGGGTACGTTCCATGGGAACTCATGTAGACAACTTCTTCGAAATATCGACATATTACGATCGATTTGCCCGTTGAATTGTTTGCCAATTTGTGAATGTTTTGAATCATTTCGAGCAGTCGTCCAGTCATGCTTCGGTGAGAAGTGTGAAAAAAGCTTGATCAAACTTTTGAGACTAAGATTGATGTTTTCAAGAGAAATATTCTGTCGTCGGATGTCACCATTACCCCAAAAATACATGCAGTCATGTATCATGTGAAAGAGTATTGCGTTCAAATGAATTGCTCTTTGGGTCCAGTCAGCGAACAAGCATCTGAAAGCGTGCACCATGACTTTTCTGAAAAATGGCAAAATTACAAGGTAGCAAATGCTCATCCAAATTTCGGGGACAATCTTTTAAAAGCAATTGTGGCATACAATAGTCAGAATCTGTAATAACATTCAACAAAGTAAACCGTATCTTTCTTTTCAAAAATGCCTATCAATACAACTTGTTCATGTTTTCCAAAAAAATTACTCTTTTTAGATCGTTACTCATTGAGCCTATATGCAATTATATCTGCAGTGAAAATTTGATTCATTAACCACGCTGAAGATTTGAGAAAGGACATTTGACAACAACTAATAATGGTGCGATGCTGACTGAATGACAGCTGATAATCAATTGATAATTGTACTTTCCGTATATGGAAGTTGGATATAAGTTTCAAATTTCATGCCTCTGTGATTGATTTTATTTTTCATGCATATATGGTTAAGAACAACCGATTTCATTCAACTTAAAAAGTATAAAAATATGCTGATACAATGTCAGGTACACGAAAAAAATGTTTATTTCATATTTATTTTCCATATATGGAAGTTGAATTTGAATTTCAAACTAGAAACCTCAGTGATAGCTTACTTTTTTGCAACATTTATATAAAATGGTTCCAATAACCTTAGAAAAGATGGAATTTGATTTATACAATGACAGATGTGTAAATTAGCGTTTATTTCACCTCTACCTTCCATATATGGAAGTTGAATTTCGAAAAATCGATTTTTCTCGAAAAGCCCTCAATAGAATATCTTAAAAATTACATAACTTTAAACAGGATGCAAAACTGTCCCTAAAACCGTTGATAAAAGTTGTGTACAATTTTTTGAGGGTTCAACCTTGTTCGGGGACACCGTGAGGCCCTACTTCTCTCGATTCATTAGAGATTTCAAGATATTCTTTATCTAACATAGATTTTCATTTATAAACATATCACAGAATCATTGATTATTATAGGCAGCGACATAGATTTCATCTTCATTGGGTTAGAATATCAATAATATCCACTTTTATCGGGCATAAATGCATAATTCCTCGTGCGCTAACGCGCCCTCGGAATCTATGCGTTTATGTCCTCTAAAAGTGGATACTATTCCTATATTACATTCAATCTTACCGCCAAATTCCTTCGCAGCTCTGGACGTTTCAGCATGACCTGCTGCTTCAAATCCTTGGCTCAAAAAAATTGATTTGTAATCTATTGTCAGATTAACTTCGCGGAACATACGTGTATTACGCAATCTGGTGTTTTATGGTTGATTTAAGAATGCTTAACTTTTGCCTTCAAATTTGTTCAAGACATTTTTCTTATTCCTCCTGTTTAACATGTAGATCCCGCTTTCAGTCGTAACAGCTTTAGTAATAGCCTACTTCGGTTTATTAGCTTTAAGAGTTCTTACCAGCGCATTTTGCTCAAAATTTTACTGGGCATTGAAACGTTCCACAAAAGGAGGTAGATTTCAATACCCACCCTGTGGGAAGGTCGCCCACTAATATTAAGAGATTATCTGGTGAGTTAGCGATTTTGTGGCTAAATCTATTATTGCTAAATTTTGTAACAAAATTATCGAAAGATGCGAAAGTCGCCTTTTTTATTTTTAAAAGTAGTATTTTAAAGTATTTTTTGCGTCTAAAATCTAAAAGCGGTTGGCGGCTAGTAAGTTGCAATAACTACTTGATAGATGTTTGCTAGCTAATTTGAGCTGATTTTTCGCCAACCGATGAAATAGTGAATGTTGTAGCAACTTATTGGCAGTAAGTAGTAATGTGCGTACATTACCTTCTTATAAAAATACATTGTATATTCAGTCTGATCTGTTAAAAAGGGACTTTTTTAATTTCATGAAAGTGTAAATTCATCTTCCATAAATGTGGTGGTAAATACTATGAATTGCTACAAATATTTGTTATTGTTGCAAATTACAGAATGTCAGGAGATGTCATGTAAAAATGATATAAACAGATTCTCTATTAACGTGTAATGTCAAAGTTTTTCTGTACTCATTTGAAAGATAGATAAACGCATGTGGACAACAAGGAGGTGAGGGAGAAAATAGAGCCTCGGAAGTAGACGCGTATCCCTTGAGAAAGTAACATTCAAAATCGTAGGTGGCATAGAGCGCAATTCGTGAATGGTCGGTGGCGAACTGTAGCATGATATTATGCAGTTGACAACCACCAGCTTTTCGCAAGATTCGTTCCCACAGGGCTGAAGAAAGGAATAGAATTTATCTGAAAATTTCAAATTTCCTAATCGGTGTGACTTATCAATATGCATATCAATATGATCAATGTGAATATAATATATGAATAAATATATATGAATGATCAATGAATATGAATATGCATCAATATGAGTCCAGTTTCATATTTCACGCATCAGAACTGTGCCATAAAAATATGTCCCAAGATATATGTCGCGCACTCTATTCACATTTACTCAACGACAGTTGAAAGAGAACTTCCATGTGCTGATTCTCTACTTGATATTCTTGTGAACAGCATATTGAAAACGTATGTGGATTTTGTCGGTCGATGAGGAAGTACATTCAAATAACTGGAAAAATGCAGGTGTCCAAAGTAATAAGACGCTAGTGTAGAAATGCGCTTTATGGCGAGTGACAAACATAGTTGAGTATTCAAGATCCGCATGCTTATGCATTTCATATTTCAGTTACTGCATTTGCTGAGATTAATTAACTGACTTTCTTCAGCGCTGAGGATTAAAAAATACAGAATGGACTTCATGCAATGGACTGTTAGTTGGTCAACAGCGTCTGTCGGGTTGGCAGGAGTGGAAACGGCCGCGGCCAGGCCGTCTGTCGGCGTATTCAAAACCGGCCTGTTAGAGCTGGGACACCGCCCGGCTTGTTGGGGCTTAGGTCCTTCGCAGGCGCTGTCTTCATTATAAATTTGAAAATACAAAGCCCTGTTTGCTGGTTCATGGCCACGATTGTTCTCTGAAGTGAACTGCTATAGGATAAAATGCTAAAACATTGACAGAAGATAACAACAGGAGCTAGTGAGTAAAGTTAAAACTACGCAAGGCACAAGAATGATGACGTCAGCTGCTAGTACATTCTAAAATGTCAGAAATCATAGAAAGGCTATGTACAGTCACTACTTGAATAAAGCAAAACCTAGCAATAAACGACATTACCAATAAATGATGAATCAGAAACAAATGTTCAAGTTAGTTTCAAGACATGAAGTCGGTCTTCCTGCGCCCATAATATCGGCTGTTGTTCTTTGATGGTGACGCCTTATGACTTCTCCTGTGTAGCAGCGTGATGGAAGATGGAAGATGACTTGTGGCTGATGACTTTTTCTGTGTGATAGGTTGTATTCTTTTCTACATGCAATCAAATGGAAATCCCACATGAAAGATGCAAGACGCCTTATTCTATAAGACAGCGGCCAAGCATTCCAAGCAGTCGAATTCTTGTCCAACACATGAGGTCATTCTGAAGCCTGAGGACCTTCTTCTGTATCTTCTATGCTTGACATTGGTAGGAGGGTTGAAACAGCCAGCACAGCCAGCAACAGCCGGCAGCCAGCACGAGTTTCTGCAGGGAAGGAGGCTGAAAGTGAGACTTTCACAGAATGATGTGCACCTCATAGTCCGGCAGCCAGCACGAGTTTCTGCAGGGAACGAGGCCGACAATGAGACTTTCACAGAATGATGTACACCTCATAGTCCGGCAGCCAGCACGAGTTTCTGCAGGGAACGAGGCCGACAATGAGACTTTCACAGAATGATGAACACTGTCTGCCTGCTACGAATCTGCGCGTCTGCGGAGCTCTAATTAGTTCCTCTTCTTGTCAGTCAGGACAAGAACACGCGTTAATCCAATGTGACGCAGATTGCAGTTTTTGAGAAAATGAAATTTTCTATATTTTCTCTTATAAACTGAGAAGTGCTAAGTCTAGATTCTGATCGGCGATGTTTCCAAGAATGTGTATCAATGTGGATAAAGAGATCCAACATGTTGGTGTTTGCGGGACAGCAGGAGGCTTGCCAAATCTGAATGTGTTTAGCTTCATGGATAAATACTCATGAAAATGATGGGAAATGACCTGAAGACATGCCATGTCAAAAAGTATAGCTCTAGACTTAGCAGTTTTCAGTTTATGAGAGAAAATATAGAAAATTTCATTTTTGTCAAAAACTGCAATCTGCGTCCCATTGGATTAACAACGTGTGTTTTATTTGAACAAGCAGTACCCTACCGTGAGGAAACAGCGGAATTTGCGCAGCTCAAGGAAAAAATACTGAAATATCGACAAGTACATGACAAGAATAGACAAAATGTTGAATACTGTAGATACATCAGGAAAGAACTACTGAGAAAGTTACAATATTATCCAATTAATTATTACAATTAATGTATTTCCGATCAGCGATATTACTTCTTGCACCTCAGTTTTTGTACATTACTTTTATGTCTCACAGTGCAGTAATCTCTATGTACTTACTATAGTATCCTCGCAAACACCCAAATTATAATAAAAAAATTTATCTCTCATGGTTTGCGACTTTTTGCTGTACTGTTGTGAGATATTGAGCACGGAAACATATAATACTACTTGATATTTCACAGTGCAATTATCTCTATGATTATTGCTTCCACAATCAAGTTGACGCTTTTCAAAGAGTGCATAAATGTCAAGGAGTGCAATAAACAGTCTTTATTTGTCTCCGGGAGCATAATGTAGATATCCTATTACTTTATTTTACCTGTAATCATATTATTGCCCGCGCGGGAAATAATAATTCCTCCAATGCACTGGAAGGAGCATAATCTATGAACACTATGGGCGAGTATTGACCGGCTTAGTATGTATTAGATCTGAGAATAGATATTTACAATGTTGGTCAGGCTAAATTTCTATTCAAATATTCCTGATGATCATAGACATGTCAATCACAATCTGTCCTTGATCATCATAGCACGTCGTCAAATAAAATTCTCTACGCAGCTCGTGCGTGAGATTGTTTCATCATAGCATTCGAAGTCGTGAAATGCAGTAATGAAGCATTTATGCACTACACCTTTTCCATGTATATTTCAGATATTTCCAAATACGATTTCAGATATCTACCACGGGTCAACTTTGAAGATATCTGAAATTCAATTAGAGAAATATGAAATCCATCTGAAAATGTCTGAAATTCATTTGGAAAGATCTGAAAAAGACATGGGAAAGGTGTAGTTGCGTAAATAACTGCAGTGTATCATTGCACTCCTTCATTGAAACACGTCAGCACATAGAACGTTTTTCATTCTATAAATATATATAATAATTTATTATATAATTTAATATAATTATTATATATATATAATAACAGCAAATTTTACATGGAAATCTCAAGAAATACCGTTGATATCTACAATTCCATAACAAATAAAAATGGATTTTTGACAGTTTGAATCATTGAAATTAACAATACCATAGAAAGTCCTAGAATGGAAATTGCATGAAAATTATGGCACACGCCGGGGGAACTTAGTTGGGGCAAAATGCAACTTGTGCGATCTGGCTTCCATGTTTTTTGATTGGCATTTATATTTATCAAGGCAATTTGTGATCTGGATTGTTGGCCCTTGTCCAAAGACCATGTACTCAAAAGCAATAGTGAAATTACAAAATACTGCGGCGACAGGATGACAAAGAAGGAAATCCTTTTAGACGTTCTATACGTTCATCATTTTGAAATATCGCTCCTATAAATCTATCAAGAGTATAATTAGACACATATGCAGCTTGTAATGTCGATTTACAGGGCATACATTACTCCAGCTTGAAATCAGAGGCCAAGAAATCTTCGATTATTCATTTTGCTTTAAAGGGCTTCCCCGTTCATTATATTTGAAAAATTTTCAAAATCTTCGCATACTTTCGAATATCAGCTACCAAAATATCATCACACTAAATCACACAGGTCATTCAGTGATTAATTCAAAGTTCCAGCGACATTTTATTTGTCTCAGAATAATTGTAGGTAAAGAAGCTTTCAGTGTGTTAATTCCAAAAAAGCGCTAGGTTTCTTAACTGCTTAACAGAGAAATTATTCAATAATTAGAACTTTTATCTGTGAATTCTTTAGATTCTCTTACAACCAGCACACCGACCACTTTCAATTATGACTTTGTGAACCAAATTTTAATTCGTATTCCAGTGTTGAAAACTTGCATAATAACTGTCAATGACTGCTACAAATAGACACAGCATATTAATCCATGGAATAGTAGGCTATTTCACATGAAACAAAACCATCATCTCACTTAAATTCGCTTCATGAAAATCCTGTAATTTGCTGTCAACAACTTCCACAACCAACCAGCTTGACTATGATACAATGTTTTAGATCGAATCTGATCTATGTGTAAGCCATAGATTTCTCCGTGTGCCATCATGGTACACATGCAAGATATCAAACTTCCATTCTAATGTACTATTATCTACTTCTATGGCAAATACATGTAGTTTGACTATGATACAATGTTTTAGATCGAATCTGATCTGCAAACCATAGATTTTTCCATGTGCCATCATTGTACAATCTGCAATGTACATTGGCAAGATATCAAACTTCCATTCTAGTGTACTATTATCTACTTCTATGGCAAATACATGTAGTTTGACTATGATACAATGTTTTAGATCGAATCTGATCTACAAACCATAGATTTTTCCATGTGCCATCATTGTACATTGGCAAGATATCAAACTTCCATTCTAGTGTACTATTATCTACTTCTATGGTTTGGATGGTCATAGATTATGAGGATCCTGTTAAATATAAAGCTACTTGCACAAAAAAATGTACGATTATGAAAGCGGCTGCGACAGCGGACAATCGACGCCATTTGTTGAGGAAAAGATGAATGAGGAAGAGGTTGGAGCAGTTTATTATCTATTTGTCGCGGGAAGGGTCGCCAAGTGCGCGCTCTGTCATAGGCTGCAATGTATTTTACTGGTCGCCGCGACATCTTGGCCGCCTGTGCGTCGCTGCAAATCTTGATGGCCGCTAAGTGGTCGCGTCGGGAAAGTGCGCGCGAAAGAAGACGCCTCCTCATCTCCGCAACGATGACGAGGCATTCTTGTTGACCGCTACGACTTCCCGCCACGGCCTGGCTATAACTCATTCATCGACATCTATGGACTACTTCATAAATGTTTTTTTAATCCATGAGAGTTCAGGCATGAATAGAAATTATAGTTACCTGTCGTCGGGCATACATTTGAAGACATCCTCGTGCGCTCGGATATCTTCAAATTTATGCCCTCGACAGATAGCTATAATTATTCAACCTCATAGGCCTTACTGTCACAAATCACGGGAGAGGATGAAGACATGACACAGACATCGGCAATTCTTGAAAGAGTTAAACGACATGATCAAGCTTGACGAATAGCATACAGATCTTTTCATCAATGTCTATGGCCAGAGTCAGAAGACATTCGAGTTCCTGATAAAGGTCATAGACATCATAGCTTGATGTCCATGAATTATTGAGTTAATTTATGACTGTAACTATCTATGGATGCATGATACTCTTGAGCGAATATCATCCACCTGTCGATGAAGTGAGCCACCACCAGAAGTATAGGGACAATGACGTCAGAAATGGCCAGTATCATATGGTGACATCTTTGAATTTGGAATGAGAAAACATTTGCTACTCATTTTTCAAAACACATCTTTAGAAAAGGCCATGACGAATATATGTGCATATGACTAGATTCACTATATTTTCGTGTGTCGAAGAAAAATAATATGAAATTGACAGCAATTTATAATTTGGTGAAACTATATTGGGCTCCAAGCAATTATCTGCCAAATCATTATTGAAAGGATGTTTATCAATTTTAGATCAAGATAAACTAATTATGAGTCGTAGTGAATGCTATAAGACAAGTTGCAAAGATGACATGCGGCTTTAATTCCACAACAAATCTAATCTAGTTAAATACCACACTTTCACAAAGAAATATACACGGCTGGTACCACTGGAAAAAGTTATTTGTAAGTAGTATGTAGTATAACATTTTTTGCCACATGACATAAAGCTATTCATACGAAAGACATACGAAACACATACCAATTTGCATCGGGTCTTGTATATAAAACATACCAAGAATTCGTATTTTAACGTAAAACAGCCAATCACAGTTAGCATAGTTCGTATCGTTTACATACCAATCACATACGAAAGTAAATGGCCATTCGTATGAAAAAGATACCAGATTTCTTTATATATACCAGAATCTCGTATCAAATGTTGGTTTCAAATTGTATGTAAACTTGGTATGTGTTTGTATGTAATTTTCGTATCCAGCGATTTACAGTGTAGTTGCTTTATTAAAAAGCTAAGACAAACGAATAAAGGATGGAATCAACAGTACATTCAAATAACTTCCTTGAAATCTGTCTTAATTGCTATGACAACTGATGTGTGGTGGCAAGGTTTAATCCTGCCAACTGACACAGTCGCATGTAGGCAGCTGTAGCTCAGTTGGTACTGCAGGGGTGGTGATCAATCAATTTACGAATTTTTAATCGATTATAATTAATTAATCGATTCATTTTTCGGGAATTTCTGTGGAAGAAGCAACTGTAAACCTACAGTCTTTCAGTAGCCTTTACGGTTCTCCTCATAGACGAAATATAAACACTGCTAATCTGGCTCAAAACCAATACGAGAGCCGACGCAGTCTATCTGCCCTATTGTTAACCACGCGTCGAGAATAGTGGTGCGCACGGATTTACTACACAACCGTCTGAATTCTATGTATTCGAGTTACGGTAAGACGTTATCGACTGGGCAGCATTATTTGTGATTATCCCTCTCAGCGCTGCACGACTAATGATAGGTAGGTACCGACCAATGACATTGTTCCAATGCTGAGTAATGATTCCAATGTTGAAACTGCGATCCTATCACCTGGTGGGGAAACCATGAAAGCCAATTTCCCAAATTGACGAAATTGGCCCGCAGTGATTTTGCTGTTCAACCGATTGGGGCCCCCAGCGAACGCGTGTTTTCGAAATGTGGATCTCTCTTCGAAAAGAAAAGAATGTCACTTTGTCGTGACAATACTTCTAAAATAATACTCCTCAATCAAAATGATGATTTTATGTGACTTATTGTGACAGTTTGAGTATTTCTGCCTTTTGCGATTTTGCATTTTAAAGTTTTGGTTTTTGTTTTCAAAATTGTGGAAAACAATCCGTCATATCTTTCATTACTAATGGATAGGCATTTTTGTGGAGGTACTAACTTTGCAGAAACATGCATTACATGATTATTCAAATACATACCGGTACAAAGTGAATCAAAAATTATCAAATAGTAATCATCAAGTTGTTATTATGAAAAAATGGAAACTTATCAAATAATCGAATATGGAGCATAGGGTAATGAATTCTACATTTACCTAGAAAACGTCCCTTTTGCAAATTGACACGATTAATCGACCTTTTTGAAATCTTAATCGTTCACAGCCTGGTTGTAGTGTATAGGTCTAGCTAACCTGGGGTCGTAGATTCGAATCCTGGCGGTCGCACATCTTTCGCATGGCCATTTGATCCATCATTTGTCTCATTTCATTTTATTGTTAATTGCAAAGAAATTACTGACATTGTAATTTTTATCTTTCAGATACGAAGATTTCAAAGATGGAGAACGGCACCAAAATTATATTTGTTGATCAACCCGATGATTTGTTACGTCCATGCCGTTATCCTGTCAAATATACTGAGTGTTTGCTTGCGAATATTCTGGGATTCTTATCAGCATATGCTTTTCCGTTCTTTGGTACATTCGGATTAGTCACTAATGCTTTGAGTTTCTGTGGATTTGTTCTTTGGATGAAGAACAGAACGCGGCAAAACCTGTATTTAGCTGCCGTTGCTGTCGCAGATTCTGTCTGCATCATTACTTTCGGCTGGCTGTGGTGTTTTCCGGCCAAAGGGCTGCCTTGGGCAAGTGGTGGTCGTTTGGCATTTTTTACATTCGGTGAAAGCGAATTTGCTTGCAAAATTCATCGCTATTTTTGCTCTCTTTCACCGTGCGTAGCATGCAGTTTATTTATGCTTGCTGTTGCGGATCGCACATATTCTATATACTTCCCATTCAAAGCTTCAAATATTTCCAACAAGCGAGCTGTACTTTTGATTGGCATCACTGTATTGATTTGCTCGCTTATCTTTATCCCTTTTGCAACAGAAATGGGATGGTATCTTGCAGGTCATTTGCGAATTTGCTGGATCACTTATCAAAGCGTCCTTTTACAAACCATGCAATTTGCCTTCTCAAACTGTGGAATATTTCAAACTGTAGTTATCATCGTTCTCAACATTTTATTGATCATCCGGCTTGCAGCTGCAAGGAAAGAGAGAAAAATGCTTCAAGGAGGGGGAAGCTTGAAAACGAAGGAAATCTCAGCCTCTGTCATGCTCCTTATCCTATCGAGCATCTTTGTGGTGTGTTCTATGATCCAACTGACGGGTAATACGATGGCATTCACTTTGCAGTACACTGGAGGGGATCAAACATTGTTGAGATACTCGTGGAACATCGGTGACATCGGCTGGCAATTCTTTTTTCTTCAACAATCTACAAATTTCATTGTCTATATGTCCAGGATGCCCGCATTCCGAGAAGCAATATCAGAGCGCATCTGCCCATTCTGTGTAAAAAAGAAGGGAAGTTCATCTAAAGGAGAATCAGTTACTACTTCAACAGTTAACAATTGATAATTCAGTGTTGGATTCATGTCAGATCACATTTCACACAAAAGTGATGCCATCACGTACTTTAATATGCAAAGCATCATACATGTGAGATTTAGTCGGAAGCCAGTTGCACTGATTTTGTTATGCACTGCCTTTTTCGAACTATCTGAACGCTTATTCTTTTCGGGAGAAAACTCAATTAATAATGCTTTTCAAACCACAGGACGTTTTTCTCTTACTGCTTTATCACCTTGGCAAAGTAAAACAACTTCCAGTATTTAACCTTATTTATGGCTATTCCACGTTTTCAAATTTGTCTAAAATCTGCAAAAATGAATCAATCGTCACAAAACTTCGGAGACACGTATTTGAGTGCGTTTTCTCCTCACATGCAAATATTCATGCAAATCGCACAACTGTTTTTTGATTTAGAAACGACAACGTGAAGTGTAGTGATGTCTGCAGGTTTCCCTGACTTCGCCTGACCTCATCGTCTCTATAGATAGCAGAAGGTCAACAAAGTAATTTCCGGACAACTCGTGAAGTGATGATGACCAGGCCACATCCGTTCCAATAACATTTTCAACTTAATAAAGGTGTGGCAAGGTAGTGGTCGTGGGAAGATTCAAATAGCGGTGGATGAGACGAAGAGGGAGAGAGAACACTGCACACACGAGGAACAATAACACGTCGAACAGACGAAGTCAGATAAAGCTGTTGACATCGCTACACTTCACGTTATCGTCTCTAATGCAAAAAGTACTTGTCCGATCGGCATGAAATTTTGCATATGGGGAGAAATTATGCTAAAGTACGTGTGCCTGAAGTTTGGTAACGATTGACATAATTTTGCAGATTTTAGACAAATTTGAAAACATGGGGGGGGTTTACCCATAAGTACCATTTTTTTTGCAGCAAATGATAAAACAAAGCAATCACTTTTCATCTTCACCTTATAGTAAAATTCTGCACTGCTAAGGCCTTTCTGTAGGATTTATGTGAATTATTTCCATGATGACGGTAAGATGCTCCAACAGAAAGGCCTTGGTGTTGCATAATTTCACTATAAGTTAAATGTGAAAAGTGGTTGCTTTGCTTCATTACTTGCTGCAAAAATTAATTACAAAGTAAACAAAGCAGTACTTTTCAACCTAGCTGTCTGAAGCTACGACACAAAGACATTATCGCAAGATCCTAATCTGTATTTCACTCAAGATGGTAAAGTGATAGACCGGGTCAGTAACTTAGAAGCTGGTCCGCTTACAGCTGCGTTGCTGCGAATTTTCATATTGCTTCTACAGCTTTCCACTAAAAGTATGATATAGGCCAAATTACTCTATTAAACAACATGAACTAAACAAGGGAGTACACTGTAAACTGTAGGGCACAGCACGAAGCCGACATTTCGTGCCAGTTAGCGCCTAGTTAGTGGCTCGTGGCACCAGTAGGCGCCACTAGGCACTAATAGGCACCAAACCAGATGTTTGTTTATTCAATGAAATCGAAGGAAAAATCAATGGGCACGACCTCGGCACTACTATGAACATCATGCCTACTCGTGCCTTGTGTTGGTTAGAATTGATGCCTAAATTTCGTGCCTTATTCAAGCGAAATTTCGTACCCTAGAGTTTGCAGTGTATGGTAAAAGGCTGAAATAGTCGGACGGTCAAATAAGAAGTAGTAAAAACCAATTTTTCTGTACCAGTGATAATTTTGGTGGACAGAAAATGCAGTAATTCATTTAGGCAATGATGCTCACAACTAGTCGACAGGTTATAGACTGATCACACGACAGGCCACTGTAAGACAGATTTGCATACTACTCAGAGCATTAGTGCAGCCATTCTGCTTAGCCACTGTGTTAGTAGTACAGAGATAGATTCGTCTGTCGCTGTTGGTCTAGAGATGACGCGATTCTATCTCAGCCATTGTATGCGATGGCAGCAACATGAGGAGATAGTCGCCTCCCTTTGGCTTACAAGATTGGCCAATCGCGCGCAATGCGTAAGGAAAGTTCTATTATGAAACACACGAACTGGCGTTGTCACATTGAAAACTTAGCATCTGTCAAGTTGACACTACCTATCTTTGACTCAATGTTTCTCCAATGGAAATATTATTCACATCGCTCGACTCCTCACGATCTAAATTTACTGACTGCACGTTCAAAGCGGTGTCAGTGATATGTCTCATCAGAATTTGCATTACGTTCAATGGAAAATTGATCTTTCTGCCCCTCGGGACTAGTTCTAAGCGTGACCAAAAACATGTAATCTCTAGACCAAACAACGCAGACTAAGCAATTTATCTTTGTGATTACTAGACATTTGTGTTAGAAAGTCTGCATTGCCGGTGTTGCGATATTCCTCCGATTTTCCTAGGTTTCCCTTCCAGAAGAAAATATTCATTTGCATTTCATTCATCTAATACTCAGATACTAAAAAAGAACTACAGAGTAAAAAGTAAAGCAAATGTCAATCAACATTGAGAGATGCAATGTGTGTACATCTTTTGTGAATGTCATGATGTAGTGAGAAGTTTATTGAGTTAGGAAGTTGTTTACAGTTCGACATAAGCTCATCACCTATATGCTGACAAGAAATATTTATCTTAAATGCATTATATATCTTATATTATACATATCTTATATTTTATAGTAAATGTTATATCTTAAATGCTGAACACAGAAGCTGAGGGCTTTCAAATGATCCCGAAATGTAGTAGAAGGCTGATGGACGTACTCTCCTGAGCAAGAGCAAGAAGTAAAGCAAGAGTTGAAGTACGAGTATGATATAAGTTGAAATACAGTAGAACCCACTTATAACGGACTCGGTTATAACGAACTCTCGGATATAGCCAACTCTTTTCAAGGATCCACAGAGCAAATTTTGATTTTTTGCAACGTACTTAGAGATGAAAGTACTTAAGTATTCTGAATCATCAAAACGAAGCTGACACGATTCTACAATAACTTGCTGCGTTTAATGATGGCAGCAACAGCTCTTGTCACTGGCTCGGAGGAGGACAACTTTTGAGTGTCGAATCCGTCCAATGAGCAATCGATAGAAGTGAACTGGAATTAAGACATTGTCTTTGATGGTGTCTTCTTAACGCGTCACTGCGCTGTTTACATTGTTTTTTAGTCAATCAGATTTTTAGATTCATGTTCAGAATATTGCATATTTTTTCTTACACAATAGAGAATTGTTAAGACACTATGCTGTTTTTCTCGAGTAGGCATGATCATACATGTAGGGCCAGGGCATACAAACATATGTACATTACATGTACATGTATTTATGGTGATGTATAGTGAGAATTAACTGGTCATGATGGATAGGACCTTACTATTGCAATTGACAACTTAATTTGGTGCAGAAGTAGGCTTCAATACTTCTTATATAGCTTGTTCTTGCACACCTCGGATACAACATACCTCGGATATAACGTACCAATTTTTTGGGTCCCTTGAAGTACGTTATAAATGGGTTCTACTGTATAAGTTATTGATGAGTTATGTTTCATAGAAAGGTATTCCAATGTCCTTCATAATTTTAAGAAGGTTGTAGTGTTGAACCCGGTCAAACGCATTGGCATAATCAATATAACAGAGATAAGTATTCTCCTTTTTCTCAATTCTTCTTTCTCCAATAGTTCTAAGAAGAAAAATGGCATCTCTTGTTCCTCTCCATTGTCTGAACACCATATGTGTTTCTTCTAGCTGTTGTTCGATAATGGGAGATATTCTTTTCTTATAATATATAATAAGATTTTGCTGGCATGCGGTGTCAGACTTATTGTACGATAATCTTTACATTTGATTGCTCTAATGGCTTTCGGTATAGGTACAAAAGTAATGACAAGAAAATCGGTTGGAATTTCACCACTTCTATAAATCATATGGATGAGTTTCGTAATACGGCTGAGTCCTTCTGTCCCGATGTGTTTCAGAAATTCTGCCGCTTTTTCATCTACTCCTGTTGCCTTGTTGTTAGACAGATTGCTTATGACTTGTTTGACTTGCATTTCTGAAATTTCCACCATCTCAGCGTGATCTGTTATTCAATCTTAGGCCTGTTGTCATTGTACAGCTCTTCAACATAATTTTTCCATCTTATGAGTTTTTTCTTTTCATTCTGTATCATCCTACCATTTTGCTTAGCTAAGCCCACTCTTGCATTCATCCTTTTTGGCTTGATTTATTTGATTTTCATGTATAACTTGTCGCTATGTTTTCTACCCAAATCCTCCAGTTCTCTACAAAGCGTGTTGTAGTGCTTCTATTTAGCTTCTCTAGACATTTTTCTTACTTCTTTATTCATAATCTTGATCATCATCTTGTCTGTTCTTCAAATTTCTACGTTCTGCCATCTTCTGAAGGATTTCCACTGTGATCCATGGTTGTTGTCTTCTATATTCAGCTTGTCAACAGATGTTGTCAGCAACTTGACAAATACTCTCTTTCAGTTGTTTGCAAGTATTCTCAACATTGTCGTCCCATCTGCTATCATTTTGCTTTAGTCTTTCATCAATGCTATCTTCAAATTGCTTTGCTATAGTAGAGTCTTTCAGTTTACACCTATCCCAGTGCCTCCGTTTATTTCCTTTCTTGATATAAGTTAGTCTGAGTCTGATATTCATGACAACTACATGGTGATCGGATCCTCAATATGCACTTGCTCTGACTGTTTTGTTTCTTCTTGTAATTGTGAACTCTTCAATATCTTCCTGCAGACTCCATATCCAACTTTTGCATTAAAGTCTCCCATTATGACTAGCTGGTCCATGAACTTTTTGTGCCTCTTGATAGCGCCACTGACGGATTCATAGAATACTTCTTGTTACGTTTGTCCTCAATTAGTCTTTGATGTTGGGTTGTCTTCGATGTCTGTGGTTTGAATGATTTGTGATATCTTTGGTCTGTTGTCAGTGCGCTCAGGGATATCTATGATTAATATCTATGGTATTCTAGGGATTGGAATCACTGGATCTTTGCCAGATTTTTACAAAATGTTTCAATCGCTAGATACAATTATCAATGCATAAAATCATTTCCTTTATTAATTATTAATTTCAACATTTATCATAGTATGTTATTCCAACAATAACTGATAAGTTATATTTTCCGTCATGAAGTTTACACAAGGATGCAATTGTTGTTATGCAATGATACGTGAATTTTTCATTCATCAAATTCCCCAGTACTTTCCTTATATGTTATAATGGCAAAAATATTAAATATACAACAATGCACATGTATAATACAGCATAGTTACTTTATTTCAATGTTTATTTGGATAACATATTTTGTTTCCTGATATCCGCTTCGTGTTTCAGATCATTTTCTTTGCGAATAAAACCTGACAATATTGTTGTGGCAATGTCAACAGTTGTGGCAATGTTCCACGGTCAATGTTTGCATTCTCCTTGCACCACGACTCGGAGTAATTTGCTTGAATGATTTACTCATTTTAGACAAATATTTCAACTGAAAAATATGTGACACAGGAGCACGAATATCGTCATTCAGATGTACATGTGCACTGACACTTCGATTGTTTAATTGCTTCCACATATTGAGGATGTGGTAAATAAAGCATGTTGTTTCTTCCTTGCCGTCTTGACTTAAGACTGCAATTGTTTTATCAACAAACACTTTCAAAACCAATGAACTTTTTGTTTTTCAAAAGCATTGGGATTCAGTGCATTTGATGTTGGTTTCGTTCGGCGAAGAGAAGATTGTTTTTCTTTTTCATATAATCTATTGCCATTTGTTTTGAATTATCACAAGCGTATCCTAAAATATGTCCTCCTCTCAGTCGCACTGAAAGTAAAATGCGCACTTCATCAAATATAACTCTATACAATTTGCTAACATTGTTCATGCCAAAAGAGAAAATTGTTTTCATATTTCAACCGCTTCTGCCTCGGAACTAACATCGCTGAAAGAACCAATATTTTTAGTTTTTATTATTTATTTTATTATTTATTATTTTTATTTTTTTTTTAGTTTTGGGAGTCGGAAGTGGAAGATAAGATCTGAGCATTTTGTAGCAAGTCCTGTTTATTAGAAAAAAATTCAGTGCCATCAGCATGATTGATGAATTATATCTTCGACCATTTACTTCATAACGTAGTAGTTTGAGCATATCCAGTACTACTTGAATTGAGGAGTTCTCTTCAAAGTTGCATTTTTCTCTCAAAGATATTGTTTGATCAATGTTTTGGATTCTCAAAGATATTGTTTGATCAATGATATTCGTTTCAAAACTCTTCACGAAACAGATAATGTTTTCTAACTGTGACCATCGTTCGATCTGTGTTGGTAACCTGACGTTTTCAAACATGCGTTTTGCAGTGATTGAGAAGTCGCAAGAGATCTGTATGGTGAAGTCTGTTTCAAGCTCGCTACTGATGGACAACAAACGTACGCGATCTCCCTTGATAATGATATCGATTGGGAAATTTTTGCTTTGAATCTCCTTTTTAATGGTCTGGAAATTTGATAATTTATCATGCGCATTAAAATCTTCCGATTCATCTGGAGCAAAATTTCGCTGTTCAGCTAATAATCCTCGTATGCCTGAAAGTCGTCCACGCTTGCGTTCGTTCAATTTCTCAACAGAGTTGCTTTCCTCAAATACTGAAAGAGGCGTGACTGGGACAGATTTTCCACCACAACATTTCTTTTTGGGTGCATTTTTAGGCCAATTCAATGAGCAGACTCACATGTTCTTTGTTATTACCTCACTTTTAATTCCATTTTTCAGCACCTTTATCCACGTTTTAAGTTGTTCTTCATCCTACAGGGGAAATCGATGAATTTATACCTTTACAGATTTCTTGTGTCTGGTGCGTTTATTTGATTCACAATTCAAAACGCTGCATTCGCGCACCATTTGTCTTTTTGACAAAATATGAACTTGATCTACCGGAGTATGCAAAACAGCCAATTTGCTGAGATGTTTTCGATTTGACTGCCAAAGTCTATGAAACATTATTTCAAATCTGGCCTCTGCTAATCGTCCACAGATCGAGAGTTTCCAATCCCTAGAATACCATAGATATTAATCATAGATATCCCTGAGCGCTTGAGTTTGATATCCTGTTTTCCATCGTCGGTTACGTTATAAAACTTTATCTATCTATGTAATGTAGAACTTGACTGTGATTGCTACAATCTGTGACGTAACTTTTATATCTTTCTTCTAACGCTCTTATGAAACTCTACTACAGTTTGAAATACTTTAATGAGATGCTGTTATTTGTTTAAGCCATGAACCATTTGTTTTGATTTTAGAAACTGTCTTCAAACGTGACAGTATAATTAAAGTGATTCAAAGCAAAACGCGTTTTCGAAGTCCAAAAATCAGAGATTTTACACTTCCTTTTCCTTCTCATCAGATCATCTGTTGGTGCATATACTTAAAAAATTCAAACATTATGCTGCTTACCAAAAAGTTTGATAAACATTATTATCTCTCATATGATGTCATAAAGGGATATTCTTTTATCCAGCCCTTCCCGCATTATAAATCCAATTCCTTTGCGAGCTTTATCTCCACCAGAAAAGATGATTTACTGGCTGTGAATTCACCTTCAACCTTCCAGAATGTTTCTGCGATTCCATGTCCCTCAAGTCTCGATTCTTTCATTTCTTGTATTATGCCAGCAAGTTTTCCTGGCTGATTCAATCCTCTTACATTCCAGATCCCTATCTTTAACAGTTGCTTATTGACGATGAATTCTCGACTGCTTTGTCACGAGAGACCCGCCGGGCCAGACCACACTGTCAAGAGTTCAGTGCACCCTTTCCGCCAAGAGGTGAGATCGGGTTGTTGTGCTGCACCACGGTTATCCTCAAGGGCAATATAGTGCAGACGTGTCCCCAGAACCATCTACACCGCAGTACAAGAGCCAGAACTGGGGTTTCCAGCCTGCCTCCTGCTATTCTCCTGCCACCGTTGACCTCACGGTTCGGCTCTTCCGCCAGCTGCAGATACTAGTGTTGCGGCTGCCAAATACTAGGACTAGGTTTATTTAAAGGCGATCACATCCGTCTTGTCATCCTCCCGTCACAAAGTTATGACAGTTTTCTGGAACCTCCGGTGTCACTCGATGGCTCCTGTCCCCTGGTAAGAGAACCGGAATCAGGCTATCACCCCGCTTGGAACCCAGGCAGAATTTCTTCACTCCCTCGGAAGAGAATCAGATTGAATTAACAAAATGAAACTAAACAAGTGACTACTTCATATTCCGTTCGATAGCAGTTTTCAAATGATATGTCGCTCAATATACATCAACTGATTGTTGAACAGAACCAAAGAAAACATAAGAGAACAGTGAATCTATATTGGAGAGAAAATCACAACAGGAAGTGAAAATCCATTACAGAAAATGTTCTCATCATGTTCGCTGTGATACTATCTTTAAAATGATATATCACTCCATGAATGTTGGCTGATTATTGAAAAGGGAATACAAGAGAACGCTCACACTCATCTCATAATCCAAATGTAACATTCCACTACGTTTGTCTTTAAACATGGTTGATAGAGATTTTAGCAATTGGAGGTCAAATTATGAATTATTAAATATCTTTCGATTTCTTTGTTACTTTTCTTGATATAAAGATGTTTTGTTAACCTGATAACTACATCTTGATAAAAGAAAATGAAATTAATTTATCAAAATGTCATCTATAATTATTTTCACGAAATTAGAAAAGTCAGTACGAGGAACGATATCATTGCCGAGAGAGCGCAGTGATCGAGGCAATGATATCGCTCAGAGTACTGAAACGGACTTTTCGAATGAGTGAAGGCAATTTATTTCTATGCATGCATCAAAATAGTGATGCCATGGAAATCTTCATGTTATATCTATTTGCAATACCTTGATGCAAATATTTCCATGCCTACAATTTGAATTTTGATTATCTACATAATACATGACATTAATCTGCTACATTTACTACAACAGTTCTACAGCATGAAGAGAAGCACAGAAGTTATCATCAAGGAAATCGGCCCCCTGTGTACCGGGAAAGGATATGAAGATAGGTGGCAAGAATTCGCTGAATAAAGATAACTGATAAAGACACACCACCAAAGGAAGAGAATTTTATCGAGTTTTTCGATCATCTTAGAAACTCGAAAAATTACACAGCTAGTACATTATGGTCCATTTATTCTATGGTGAAAAACAAACTTCAACTGAACTTCGGCTTCAAACTACAGAAGTTCCCGAGAGTAACCATGCTTCTAAAGTCATATGAAGCTGGCTACAGTCGCAAGAAAGCCAAGCAATTTTCAAAAGAAGAAGTGATGAAATTTTTGCAAGAAGCCCCAGATGAAGGTGAAAATATCCATCTGAAAGTGGCTGTTGTACTGGCTTTTTTTGGAGGTTTGAGGTGCGCTGAACTACTCGTAGTATCATTAACAATGGACAATTTTGATTTCAATGAAGCAACAGGAATGTGGGTTACTTACTAAGTATCTACCTACAAAGTAACATACCGCTGCAGTCTTGCATTTATCTCCAAAAATATGATGAAATATTGCACAATGCCAAGCTTGGCTATGGAAGAGTTTTTAAGACATATCGGCTGCGGCAAAATGGCAGTGGATACTATGTGAATCAGCCAATGGGAAAACATGTGTTGGCAAAGGTTCCAATGAAGGTGGCACTAGGGCCTATATCTGAAATTATCTGACCCCAAAGCCTACACGGGTCACTCGTTTAAGCGTACGGCTGCAAATGTTTTAGCGGAAGGCGGTGCTTCATCCAGTATAATGAAGAAACATTTTAACTGGCAAAGCGAAAACACAAGCATGAAGTATATCGAAAACACGCAGAAATCAAAAATAATTGTTTCATCTGTGATGCAGCAAAATGATTCCTCTGACACGAATGTTGCACAGGATCATCAAAAAGCCAAGCATATGATTAACTTTGCAAACTGTCAGCATGTTGTTCTTCACTTTAAATAAGGTCGTCAGACACTTTATCATTGATCAAAGACTTTGTCCATTTAATTATCTTTTTCCTTTTAAAGAATAATTTGATTTGCATATAATGATATCATACCCAAATGTGGACACTCTCGATCATATTTCTAACGATTACCGAGTCATTTCTGTCGATATAGGGCCTATAAAATTGACCAAAAACTAAAAAGTTGAGCACGGACTGAAAAGTACAACTTTACAAACGTTAGCAGCTATGGTAAAGTCGACTTTTCAACAATGCATAAAAATAAATCTTTCTTTATAAGTTCTGTTAATATTGCTAGAAATTGATATCTACATTCATAAATTTCAACCACGAAATTTTCTAGGGTCGGATAATCTACACATGGACATCTGCTTTTTTTTCTTCTTCTCTTTTAACATTTTTCTGCTGAAAATGTCTTGTGTGATTATTTATCGGAGCTACAGCTGCAGTTGAATTGAGTAAGTCAATGTTATTACAATAATAATTTATTCAACATGTACACAAATGAGTACAGACAAATTAGCAATTAAAAATGAAAACACAGCATCATGCGCAGGCGCGAACGTAAAGGCTCAGTGAAATTCATGACAGTTTTGATGCTGTCCGCTACACCACACTGCAGTCGTTTTACAGAATGAAGAGAAGGGGGAATCTTACCCATCGCCACACGCAGAACATTAATCATGGACCCTCCACAAATAGCTATCATGAAGCTGACGTACGAGCCTTTTAATGGTATGTTTTCAGTAAAGGCAGTTGATATGCGACGAACAATCAGCTGTCGCAAACGATGGTCACTAATAAAAATATTACTAAATTTGCGTAGGGCTTTTAAACGAATTGAGTCTCCCACTGTTAAAATGTCCATAGCTTGCAGTGAAGCAGAATGATGTGCAGATTTTGACATGAATCAAAGCCGATTTCAGACATGAAGCTTGAAAATCATTAAGAATGTCAATGTCATTACTCTGTAAAGGGGCTATGTCACACCCAAATAGTAGAGTTGGTAAAATTATGCTTTTTCATAGGTAGGCCTTATCAAATGGTAATAAGTTAGGATTGAGAATGGCATTGAGACAGAGTCAACTATCAGAGTCAGATCTGCCGTCTTACGTACAAATGAATTATCATTTACCTACTTTGCAGCGACATAGATGATGGTGACTAAACGCAAATAGAATTAGAAAAATCATCTCTGGATTTGTGCCTTCAGGTTTGAGAAGTTTTCCGATGGATTTGCAGGCCATCACGTTGCTCTTGCTGTGATAATGAATGTCTAGTGTGCTCATTAGATTGACTTCGATAAATGTCATTCTTTGCACGTATTGCAGCTATAATTCTACCGTGGATGATGGATAGAGAAAGAATTTTTTGACTGCACGACGTGATTGCACAATATATAGGCCTATTCTGTAGTGACATAAATCAACTACATGCCACTTTCAAGTCATTATCAATCGTTGTGGAGCTAGAGGGTCATTTTTATTTGCGATCTATTGTTACGATATTGCGCCACTGGCATGTTCAACGCAAATATTTCAATATGCTGGTGACATTTATGAGAGTTCGAACTCAAAGTGGAACGCACATTTTGAGGAAATTGAAGTACGTTGTTCGAGATTCCTATACACCCTAAAAGTTTTGAAACCTATCCTCAATCATGATGATTTATTGTTCTCCTTTGTATGGAATTGTGAGCTATGATTGTCATAAGATAATTGAACAAATATTCAAACGTGTAAGAAAATAATTTGTTCACCAATTTGCAGTTGTAGCAATATAGTCCGGCAGCCAGAACGAGTTTCTGCAGGGAACGAGGCTGAAAGTGAGACTTTCACAGAATGATGTACACCTCATAGTCCGGTGGCCAGTACGAGTTTCTGCAGGGAACGAGGCCGAAAGTAAGACTTTCATAGAATGATGCATACCTCATAGTCCGGCAGCCAGAACGAGTTTCTGCAGGGAACGAGGCCGAAAGTGAGACTTTTACAGAATGATGTACACCTCATAGTCCGGCAGCCAGCACGAGTTTCTGCAGGGAACGAGGCTGAAAGTGAGACTTTCACAGAATGATGTACACCTCATAGTCCGGTGGCCAGCACGAGTTTCTGCAGGGAACGAGGCCGAAAGTAAGACTTTCATAGAATGATGCATACCTCATAGTCCGGCAGCCAGAACGAGTTTCTGCAGGGAACGAGGCCGAAAGTGAGACTTTTACAGAATGATGTACACCTCATAGTCCGGCAGCCAGCACGAGTTTCTGCAGGGAACGAGGCCGACAATGAGACTTTCACAGAGTGATGTACACCTCATAGTCCGGCAGCCAGCACGAGTTTCTGCAGGGAACGAGGCCGACAATGAGACTTTCACACAATGATGTATACCTCATAGTCCGGCAGCCAGCATGAGTTTCTGCAGGGAACGAGGTCGACAATGAGACTTTTACAGAATGATGTACACCGCATAGTTTGGCAGCCAGCATGAGTTTCTGCAGGGAGTGAGTCCGAAAATTAGACTTTCACAGAATGATGTGCACCTCATAGTCCGGCAGCCAGCACGAGTTTCTGCAGGGAACGAGGCCGACAATGAGACTTTCACACAATGATGTATACCTCATAGTCCGGCAGCCAGACCGAGTTTCTGCAGGGAACGAGGTCAGTAGTATATAGTGTGACATCCGGCGCGACGCTTCGCTTCGCTTTGCTTCGCTTCGCTTGCGCCGGATGTCACACTTTTGCGGGTTTTTTCAAAAAATCAAAATTTCAAAATTTCAAAAATTTAGGTAGACTTCAAATTTCACGTGGCCGAAGGACGAAGGGCGAAAATTTAAGCGTTTTTAAAAATCGCTTCGCTTGCGCCGGATGTCAAACTTTTGCTGATTTTTTTAAATAATCAAAATTTCAAAACTTTAGGTAGACTTAAAACTTTCAACGTGGCCCGAAGGCCGAAGGGCGAAAATTTTAAGCGTTTTTAAAAATACCCAATTTTTCAAATTTTTCACATCTCACATTTGAGAAGTACAAT
>CAJQUW010003164.1:0-26881 GCA_907163375.1 Prostheceraeus crozeri
GACAGAGAATCGCACGACCAAAAGTTCATAGAAGACGTGTCGGGGTTGGGGGCGGGTCAGTGAAATTTGATGAAAAATGTTTTGGTGACGGTCCCAGGTCGAAATTCCACACTTTGGAAAATTTTCAAAATTTTACCCATACAAAGTCACTCTGACACTTAGGATTTTTTTCAGGTAAGCGAGCTCCGACCTAAAATCTTGTAACCGCTCTAACTTTTGAACGAAGACAGATAGGAACAAGCCGATTCTTTCACTGAATTTGTCTCACTCTTAGCTTTCAAACGAGCTATTGCACGACAAAATCCGTCCACTGGAAGCCAAGATCGAAGCTAGCTCTCCCGAGGGGGGGGGGTCAGTGAAATTTGATGAAAAATGTTTTTGGTGACGGTCCCAGGTCGAAATTCCACACTTTGGAAAATTTTCAAAATTTTACCCATACAAAGTCACTCTGACACTTAGGATTTTTTCAGGTAAGCGAGCTCCGACCTAAAATCTTGTAACCGCTCTAACTTTTGAACGAAGACAGATAGGAACAAGCCGATTCTTTCACTGAATTTGTCTCACTCTTAGCTTTCAAACGAGCTATCGCACGACAAAATCCGTCCACTGGAAGGCAAGATCGAAGCGAGCTGTCCAGAGGGGGGGGGGAGGTCAGTGAAATTTGATGAAAAATGTTTTGGTGACGGTCCCAGGTCGAAATTCCACACTTTGGAAAATTTTCAAAATTTTACCCATACAAAGTCACTCTGACACTTAGGATTTTTTCAGGTAAGCGAGCTCCGACCTAAAATCTTGTAACCGCTCTAACTTTTGAACGGCTGGTCCGATTGACTCGCAACAAAAAATGTTTCACTGAACAGTTTTTTCTCACTCTTAGCTTTCAAACGAGCTATCGCACGACAAAATCCGTCCACTAGAACCAAAAATCGAAGCAAGCTGTCGGGGGGGGGGGGGTCAGTGAAATTTGATGAAAAATGTTTTGGTGGCGGTCCCAGGTCGAAATTCCACACTTTGGAAAATTTTCAAAATTTTACCCATACAAAGTCACTCTGACACTTAGGATTTTTTCAGGTGAGCGAGCTCCGACCTAAAATCTTAAAACCGCTCTAACTTTTGAACGGCTGGTCCGATTGACTCGCAACAAAAAATGTTGTCGAGCAGTTTTTTCTCCTCTTTCAAACGAGTAGCTGTAAGACAAAATCCGTCCACTAGAACCAAAGTTAGAAGATTGTTGTCGGGGGGGGGGAGGTCAGTGAAATTTGATGAAAAATGTTTTGGTGACGGTCCCAGGTCGAAATTCCACACTTTGGAAAATTTTCAAAATTTTACCCATACAAAGTCACTCTGACACTTAGGATTTTTTCAGGTAAGCGAGCTCCGACCTAAAATCTTGTAACCGCTCTAACTTTTGAACGAAGACAGATAGGAACAAGCCGATTGTTTCACTGAATTTGTCTCACTCTTAGCTTTCAAACGAGCTATCTCACGACAAAATCCGTCCACTAGAAGCCAAAATCGAAGCAAGCTGTCCAGAGGGGGGGGGAGGTCAGTGAAATTTGATGAAAAATGTTTTGGTGACGGTCCCAGGTCGAAATTCCACACTTTGGAAAATTTTCAAAATTTTACCCATACAAAGTCACTCTGACACTTAGGATTTTTTCAGGTGAGCGAGCTCCGACCTAAAATCTTGCAACCGCTCTAACTTTTGAACGGCTGGTCCGATTGACTCGCAACAAAAAATGTTGTCGAGCAGTTTTTTCTCCTCTTTCAAACGAGTAGCTGTAAGACAAAATCCGTCCACTAGAACCAAAGTTAGAAGATTGTTGTCGGGGGGGGGGGGGGGGGGGCAGTGAAATTTTTTGAAAAATGTTTTTTGGTGACGGTCCCCAGGTCGAAATTCCACACTTTGGAAAATTTTCAAAATTTTACCCATACAAAGTCACTCTGACACTTAGGATTTTTTCAGGTAAGCGAGCTCCGACCTAAAATCTTGTAACCGCTCTAACTTTTGAACGAAGACAGATAGGAACAAGCCGATTGTTTCACTGAATTTGTCTCACTCTTAGCTTTCAATCGAGCTATCGCACGACAAAATCCGTCCACTAGAAGCCAAAATCGAAGCAAGCTGTCCAGAGGGGGGGGGGGACGTCAGCCGAAAATTTTTTTGTTTTTTTCTTTTTTTTATTTTCTTCTTTCTTCTTTTTTTCCGAGAAAGAATTTTTCCTTCAGAGAGAGATTTCTAGAGAGAGCGAGAGAGAGCTCTGTGTCTCTTCCGATTTCGCTGGAAACATCCTTCCTAACCCAAAATTTCACGTAGATTCCGAATCTGGACTCCGTTTTCTCATCCGATGCTTCGTTTGGGCGCTACACACCAAAACGTCCCAAATTCTATGTCAAAATTTTGAAGAAACAGTTTTTTCTCGCCGATTGCCTTGAAACTCACCATACCGATGCAGAATTTCACGCTGAATCCGAATCTGACCTCCGTTTTCTCATCCGACCACTCCTTCCACTCGAAACAACCCATTTTACAACCCAACATTCAGCAGATTGCACCAAAAACATCACACACTATAGCCTCAAGACTAATCCTGGCGGTCGCCCACGTCAACCTAGACGGTCGCCCACGTCCACCAGGCGGTCGGACCCAGTCACCCGAGTCTCACACTCTGTCGTTGCAGAGGGGGGGGGGGACGTCAGCGAACATGTTGTGAACGTGGACCCACCCGGCCGGCACACCACGACAGACCACAACCTCTGTCGTTCCAGAGGGGGGGGGGAGGGACTCAGACACGAAGCACCACGGCGGCCGACCACGACACTCTGCCGTGTCAGAGGGGGGGGGGACGCAGCCACGACGGCGGCCATCTTGCGCTATCCAGAAGTGGAGTTTTACTTACTACTCCTGCTCAAGTTTTTGCGGCGCACGACGCCCCTGATCATTTGTAAACATCATTTTATAGTATCACCGCATCATCTCGTTTTTCACTTTTCATTGCATCATTCATATTTTCACGGTACATTGTAACACCCCCTAACATGTTTTCTTTTGAAAAATACATGTTCTGCTCTTCTGCTTTACTGATTTCGCTGTTAAGTTTGGGAACCGGTTGCCAAAAATTAATCGGACGACACCGGAAATATAGAAGCTCATTGTCCATTTGTTATCACATGAATCTGGAAGATGAATGTATTGGCAGAGGCGAAAAATGATCCAAGTCGAACGATGCCAGTTGACGAGAATTTAGTGCCTGTACTTATAATGTTACATGTGTCTCCAAAATAGGCTTTCCTTAAGCTAAATGACAATTCTCTAATTTACTCAAAATCAAAATAAAAATTAACAAGTGGAAAGCATTCGCGATTTTG
Organism: Prostheceraeus crozeri; assembly: GCA_907163375.1. Lineage (NCBI taxonomy): Eukaryota > Metazoa > Platyhelminthes > Polycladida > Euryleptidae > Prostheceraeus > Prostheceraeus crozeri. The sequence goes on from CAJQUW010003164.1 coordinate 3,370, forward strand.
ATAACATCCTCTGCGGATTTGATAAGGTTGTGGACACAACCTGCTTGCAATCAAGATGACTACTCGTACATCATTTTGAAACTTTAAAGATTGAATACGTGGCTTCTTTTTGCATTGTCTAAGTTGACGGAGGGAAGACCACGGTCGGGACGATGTTATCTATTTGATCACTGGCACCGGTGACCGGTGACCAAATAGACAACATCGTCCAATCGTGGTTTTCCTTCCGTCAACTTAGACAATCATTTTGAATGTGCTAAGTCTGTGATCACATTATATCCCCACACGAGGTTGGGCAAAAAACTAGGGGTCAAAAAGCCAAGCCCAGTTTAAATAAATGCAATTCGAAATCAAGGGTAAACGAAGTGCATTCTTTGTATTGTGTGCTGACATGAATGATTCTTCTATAGGCCAAAATTTCTATTGAGCCTATGAGAAGTGCTGTATTCGTGGGAAAACGATTTGTAATTGCAATATTGTAATTAGTAGCCTAAAGTAGTACATGTATTATTGGTCATAAGGTTTTTCAAGGTTTTCGCATATCATGTAACCATTCGGCAATATTAGTACACAATAAGCATTATACATGGAACAAAATAGGTCTCAATGGAGGGTCCGTTTCCGATTTGTGAATCTTCGGTAGTCCATATAATCGACAGGGAGTGCACCCAGTAGATCGGAGTCTCTTGTAGAGGGAATCACTGATGGCGTTCTTGTTCTTCAGCTTGAGAAGCTTCCTGTTTGTTTGGTCTTCCTTGGCTATGAAGATATTGTCCTTTGATGGGTCGATTTCTTTGAATTTATTTGAGTTCAGTAGAGTTGTCATCTTGTTCACCATAGTCTTCCTTGTTCATAATCACAATATTACCATTCCCTTTGTCCAGTCGGTTGATGTATAATGTTTTGTCATTGCACAGGGATTTGAGCACTTTGAGCATTTCACTTATTTTATTTTCCTTGGTATCTTTGTCTTCTGCTTTGTTATTGATCTCACTGCAGATTTCAGTAAGTGCTGATGTCAGCTTCTTTGTTGGAGTCAAGTTCTTCTATACGTTTGAGTTGTTGTAGAGAAATTCCGTTTCAATTTTGACATTGAGTTCATTCGGGGGTACGTGGCCAGCACATCGAAATACCATATTGCATAAAGTTTTCTTTAAATTTAACCTACACTGATATACTGACTAATTGAAGATCTTTGATTTAATGATGATTGAGCTACACATTGCTCATAGCAAAGCAATTGTTTTCATTTTATCATTCAGAAATATAAACAAACTTGATAAATATTATAGCTGTGCAGCAAGAGCATGGTTAAACATATTTAGAATACGAAATCGGAATGAATTTATTTTTAGATAAATGTCGGCTATCGTAGAAAGTTAAAAGGTTTCGACGATAATTGTGAAGATAGAAGATATACGGAATATATAAAAATTCAATATGCACAAATGCAACAAAATACATGTAAGGTACAGTAGATACAATATGCATGAACTTTCAATGCGCGGTATTGTAAAGCCCAGAATGAAATGGCTAATAATCAGAAGTATTTCATTGTTGAAGTATTCTGTGAATCCAGTGGAAATTGATAAAACATCAGAACTTTATGCTCTTGTCCTGTAGTTCTCCTAAGATTAAAATCAAAGTATTAATTTTTGTAACTTGATCTGTATATATTCAGCATTAATAGAAAACCCAAGTTTTGTGTCACTTACCCAAGGACGACCATAAACCCAAGGTCCAACCTTGCCTCACATTAGCAGCACACCGAAATCGGTAGGGTGATTACAGATGCTCTCAGGCAATTAAAACAGACCAATGAATCACATGTCTGTGTTGTTGAATTCAGCAATTAAAATCATAACCCTATACTTCCCATGGTTTTATAGCATGAGGCAACGTAGACTACAACCTTAACGCAAATTGATCAATCATGCTTGTCTGTACACGTGGCATAATTCCGAAAATGTCCTAGAAAATTTAAATCTTATTGATTATTTCCATTAAAAACACTCACATGCAGTTTAATTATCTGATAATTTTTGAACTCTTTGAATATCATCAACTTACAGCATTTTTCATTTTCTTATTGTTTGACTGAGATTGTATTGACTGTCTGTAAGTAAAGAAGCTTTTTGTAGTTTCGTGCAATGACAATTACTCTATTTTTCCAAGGCCAATAACCTTTTACTTACATATCTAACTAAAGAGATCACAGCACGACTTCTCGATTAGTCGTAAATGGAATGCTGTAATTTTATTGCATTAGGTTATTCCCACCCAAAGTACAAGTAAAGCAAAAGAGTTCGAGCTAGATCTATCGGCATGGCTAGGTACTATGTCGCATAATACAGCTGCATCAACTATCACGAGATTATTGACGATGTTGCACATATACTCCCAATTAGCTGTTAACGACACAGGAGAAGAGACCCTAATGGCGACCTAAATATGAGACCCTATATAGGACCCTATGACAGGAATGCTGAGTCGGAGTCCCGGAGTCCCATCATTTTTTGCAGGAGTCGGAGTCCTGATCAAATGATAGGACTCCGGCCTATAACTAGACCCGAAATATAATACAAACAAATTATTCATCCTCGTACATATGGCTGTCACTGTCTTGATGTCAACTTTCTCCATCAAACAAAAGTACAGATACACTGCTGCATGCAAAGTTCGTAATAGCTGATGGAATGAACCGTGATAGTGAGATAAGGATTGTCTTTTCACTCGGTGATTTAGTAGAGAAGACAAGCCTTCCTAGCCTCGATCACACCTACGCACCAAAGGTCACGTCAGAGACTAAAAATGAAATACTAGTTTGTTTGAGAACATTATCTCTTACCCAAGCGCCAATCTTGTGTGATGGCTCCTCCAAAGAGCATATTAAAATCGAAAGTGTACTCATATTTTTTGAAGAAGGATGGAGACTTTCCTGTGTGGTAGAGACTGGATAAAAACCACGTGAAGCACACATCAACAAAATGGGAGGAGCCGAGTCGCATACATCCAATTTAAAGCGGCATTTGATAAACTGTCATCGAAATTGATTGATAATTGATACAGCAATGATCACTAAAAATAGGTTCAGGAAAGCTTATGATGATCTATGATGTAGGTTACTAGTTTTTTTAAAAAAAAAAACTAGGCCATATATAGTGGCCACCCGGAGTCGGAGTCCTATCAAAATGATAGGACTCCGCATCCCTGCCCTATATACATGGGCCCGTTGCTTTGGGTCTATCCGATTTTCTTGATTTCAAAGTTTTTGAGATAGAGATGCTTTTGAAAACGATATTGAGTCAATTTTGTTAGATCTTGCAGAAAATGCTCGCAGCACAAATTGATGACAAAGAATCTTACCCGGAAAGTTATTTTCCCTGATGCGCTCTATAGAGTGCTTATACAGATTGAATATGCATCCAAGGTGTCATACATGCTTAGAAAGCTAAGAGTTGAAGCTATAATGTTTCAATGTGAATTTCCTTACACTTGCACATTCTAGATTTTGGAGAATAGGCACAATTCATTGTCATTCAAAAATGCTGGTCCTTCATTTTTGACCAACTTCATGCCTAGCAGTTTTCTTGATCGACATATGACAAATGTTGCATATCAATCTTATTGGAAATCAAAATTCTTCGCACGGTTTGCAAATCCTTCATTTGAAGCATCCTTGTTCGACTACCAATAACAACCACTTGTATCGCAAGATTGTATACATGGTAGCAGGAGAAGACAATCGCCAGACTGCTGAGGTCAGTATCAAGAATTTTGATGTCTGCCCTGTATGGTATTGGAAGACCTGAGATTATTGACAATATCGATGGGGCAGTCACATCTGGAAGGGTTAATTCTGTATTATTGGTTATCCATTTTTCTGATCCCAATCTCTTTTCCATCAGTTTCATATAAACTCGATCATCTGCTGGAACTGCCGTCATATTAGCTCGCAGGCATTTTGAATTCACAAAAAGACCGATAGGAAAATGATTTGTTATGTACCAGCCTCCATCAAGCATCTCTAACGTGAAATTTCCTTTCGGTGCAGGATTAGGGCATTTGCCGACTGTAATTATCTGTGCAGCAGATTCATGCTGCCATATTGCCACAAGCATGAATAAAACACGAAGCATTATTGAAAGAATGGATCGGTGCAATCAATGAAAGAGTGTTTACAACATGTGACGAAATGCTCAGCTGTTGATTCTCCCACAAAGTTGTGCTGAAAGGTGAACATGTGAAAGAAAGCTGATATCACGAATATCTGATGCACATTAAGTGCAACATGCAGTGAGTTTGATGCAAGGTTGCGGTGCACGATTTTTTTGATATTATTAATGAAACAATAGGGTTAAATAAATGCTTATGAAATATCCCTCATACTCACGCTTTCCTATTCAAATTTAAAACAAGTGACAGTTCAACTTTTTCCTTGCTACAATGCCTCTTTAGGCATACTGATGCATTTTTTACAGTATACTCATTTACAAAAGTAATGAATATCTTGAGAGAAAACTGAATCAAAGTTTAATTGTCATCTTGTTATATTGTTATCTTAATGTGTAGCTACGATTACATATCGACATCGTTTTGTCAAACTATCCTATCTCAACTTTTTTGAAAATTGAGTTTCGATCACTTTCGTAATGAGTGATATGTGAAGTACCTACTGACGTATTTTTATTCCCAGTCTTTCGGGAAAGTGCGTTTTTCAAACTATCCTATCTCAAGTAATGCAACCCATTAGCAATGAATTCCTGAATAGTAAACATCTCTTATAAATGAATAGCTTGCAGTAAGGTGTATAGAGAGTCTGAGAACCAATCAAAACATTTTCTAAGGACAACTGAATCACCTAATTTTATTTCTAGAAACAAAACGTCAATAATCTTGAAGCAGACTTGAAGTTTTCTTAATATTCTTAAATTTCTTAATAATAAGGTGACATATCAGAGTTGAACCGTTTGTTTTTATTCGCCTTACTTTCGACGGGGATCACCCGTTGCTGCACATTGTCTTCAGGAAGCTCATGCTCAGTGAGTTAACCAAAAGTCTGGCTGATTCATACAAAATGGAATGATGGACTGAAATGTAATGTAGGGCCTTTAGTGAACTAATGCGCTCATTGATTGACGAGTACTTTCAGAATATAATTTCCGATCATTTTCTACAAAAGAAAACTGAATATTTACAATTTTACAGTTATTCAACCCATCTCTGATGATGTCTCCAGCCATACTTGGTATGAGGGAGTTGCAAAGAAAGGCACAAATAAAATCTGCACATTTTGTATGACAATTTGCGAAAAAATTTATTCCTTGCTAGTTGGAAATACCAGAATTGTAATGACGTCCGATTCATGCGGCGGTCAAAATAGAAACTCCATTATGGTGGCAATGATAAGCCATGCTGTTGAAAATCTGCCAAATATTCAATCCATTTATTCAGTATTTTAAGTTTCTGGCCATTCTCAACAGGACAGCGATAGCGTTCACAGTGTTATTCAACAAGCTGTTCCTGATGAGATGTCTACCGTGTCAGAATTTGCCTCCTGTGTTCGGAACTCAAGACGAGACGGTAAAAAGCATGAAATTTTCATTCATTCAGCAGTACAAGACTTCAAGCAACTACGAGAATCAATGATTTCTAGCATCTCTGTGGCTACAAACGGATCAAAAATTGTATGGAAAAACATTTTGCCACATTCGCTTGAGTAAGACTGATCCGAAGCAAATGGTTTTCAAATATTCAACAGACAGTGAGCTCATGGCGATGAATTTTCATAGATTACGATCCAAGTGCAGAATCCTTGCCGACTTGAGGCCAGCCTTCGAAGCACCACCCGGGATTTCTTCTCAAAAGAAGAAAGATTTGGAAGATTTGGTGAAAAGTGGAGCTATTCCGGCTATGTATAGAGAATTCTACGATGAACTCGTCACCTCTGAATGTAAGGTTGATAAACTTGAAGACCTCGACGTTTGCGAGTCACCAGCATGACAATTGGGCTTTTTCTCTCTGAAGGCTTGTGAACTTGCCCAGTGAATTTGTGAACAACTTTTTTCTCTCTGACGTCTTGTAAACTTCATATATATATATATATATATATATATATATATATATATATATATATATATATATATATATATATATATATATATATATATAAGAACTTTGTGGAAAGCAGCGAGCATTATTCCTATTCCGAAAAAAATGGCTCAGAATTCAGACCAATTTCAATTCTTCCTTTCCCGAGCAAGATCCTCGAAATTCCTATTCGTGATCGTATTACTCTTCCATCCGTCATCTCACAAATAGATTCACGACAATTTGCTTTTGTTCCGGGTAGTTTTGGAGGGAGCAGAAATGCTCTCTTGTCTATTCGTCTAGTCACTATTCAACATATAACAGCGAGTCCTGAAAACATCGTGAACATGCTTGCAATAGATTTTAAGAAGGCATTCGATTCTGTTAGTCACTTGAAGCTTTTGCAAACTATTGAACGCGATTTCAGCCTTGACTTCAGTATAATACAAAGTTTTCTTACTGACCGTGTACAAAGGGCAACATGTAAAACTGCGACAACTCCACGAAGAATGTTACAAGTGGCGTCCCTCAGGGCTCAATCTTTGGGTCAATTTTATTCGTTCTTTTCATTAATGATCATCCAACTTTCGATAGCACGTTTTTTACTGTTTATGCCGACGATATTACCCTCCTACACCTAGATCCATGTAAATCTGTTGATGATTATGACCCTTGAGTATTCCAACATATCATCAATATGTTTCACCGTTGGTGCATTGATAAACAAGACCAAAGTGCTGTGTCTAAATCGCCGACGTGGTATTTTGATACCAATTGGCATTGACAATATTGTTATTGAGCAAGTTGAATGTGTTAAGATTCTAGGGATGAACTTTGCATCTGACCTTCAATGGGATTGTCAGCTTTCTCATGTATATAAGATGTGTCGTAGCATGTCGTTTGTAAAAAGACTTAATACAAACTCTAAACACTCGGATATTATCTGGCAAGCTTATTTAGGTCTTGTGTTTTGCCATCTGTCATATTGTTGGCCAATCATGTGTGACATCAGTTGTAAATTTTTTAAGAAATTTGAACAGATTGACCGTTTAGCAATGAAATGGGCTAATGTGAAGAATATTCCCTGTTTGAGAAGCAGATTGGATAAGTCATGTAAAAAAATTATTTATAATATCTCAAAATCCAAATCTGCGCATCCTCTGTGCCAATTTTTTATTGTTCGTGATAATTTGAATAGTGTGAGGCGAAAACGAATCCCTCTGCCTCTACAACACAGGTCTTCTTTGTATTAATAAGTCTTTTATCAAATACTCTTGTTTATCGTGATTTCTTTTGTGTAAGATTTTTGTGTCACATACCGCTCTCGTATTGACCTCAATAAAGTGATTATTATTATTATTATTATTATTATTATTATTATTATACATAAGCCTAATGCGTTTCTGTTTGCACGAATGTAGACTTTCATGTACTGATAATTAGAGTTGTTTTTACTAAACTCTATGGATTTTGTCAGGAGCATTTATAAATACAGTGGTTGAGATTTAGACATGTGTACAGTAGAATGTCATGGTCCTACCTGCATGAACTTAAAATTACATTACACAATTTGTAATTGCAACATAAAGTATAAGGCGGATAAAGTTAAATTCTTTTGTATTGCATTGTATTAGCCACAAATATTCGTAGACTATAGTAGCTGAATATGCGTGGACCTACTATTGTACCGGCAGCTACATGTGGGCCTACCTACAATAATGTACAAAAGGTCTACTATGCAGTGCTATTAAACTGCTAGCATACGGACAATAAATTGCTGAGCAATCATCAACTGACCTCGTATCATAAAAAATCAAAAAAAGCAAGCCGTTGTAATTCACTCATCATTTTGTCCCAGGTGTTGGAAATAATTTCCATCGGCATCGATGCACCTTTGCCATCTACTTGGCAGTAAATTGAAGGCTTTTGCGAAAAACGATCTGTCTTTCGAATCGAACCAACAGTTCACTTCCCTCATCACTTCATCGGCATTCCTAAAATTCATGCCTTTTAATGAACTCTTCATCGGAGAAAACAGATAATAGTCCGATGGAGACAAGTCCTGCGAATAGGGAGGATGATCCAACACACTAAGTCCGAGATCGGCTAACTTTCTCCTCGTTTCAGCTGAAGTGTGAGGTCTAGCATTGTCTTGTAAAACAGCCGACTCTGCTTTCTCTACCATACACAATAGCAATCAAATTAACATTGAAACCTAGCATATCAAGTAATTGAAGTCACATGACTATTGTCCATAGACTTCTAAATCTACCTGGACAGATAGGTTGGCAAAATTTGAAATCATTCTATACATGTTCAGGCCAACTGCAATTGCTGTACTCCATTACTAGCATCCTGTACGATTCATTCCAGCGCAAAGATGCCTAACAAATGTGTCGCAGTTGGTTGTCATGCTAAGCGCAACGAGAATGTAACATATCACCGCTTTCCTCTACAGAATAAAGAACTTTTGAGTTTGTGGTTGAAACATGTGAATAGAAAAGATTTTATTCCAACAAAACACTCCGTGTTGTGTTCCTATCACTTCAGCGAATCTGACTTCAGCACTACCACGAAGGACACTAATAATTATCGAAAGCAAAGGAGATCAAGAACATTGAAGAAGCGCTGTCTAAAAGAAGGATCAGTGCCATCAAAATTCCCCAATCTGCCAAGATACTTATCAACAGAAGTTCCAAAGCCACGATCCGGTATGGCCACTTCTTCTAAGCGTCATGAGCGTGACGTCTTGGCGATGGAAACACGGTCGGAGGATTTCATCGGGAGTGATAAAATATCTTGTTATGATGATATATTGTCAAACATCTACAAAGAAACCACTCCATCTGGATTTGTCATCTTTGAAAACGATAGTGGAATAAACATGGCGATTATGAGTAAAACCCTTCCCTTCACTGTTATCGCATCATTGACAGTTGACAAATGTATGAATGTTCTTGTCTATCACAAAGAAAAATCAATTCCACATAGTTCGTATTATCACATCATGCAGAAACAATCAAAAATTTCAATGATCTCCCAGGTTCTCAATCTGATGGCATTTGTAAAATCTCTGGATGATCAATCCTCTATAATGGGTCATAAAGGTGCAGCAATTGAATGCTTGAATTCACACCTAGATAGTGGAATAGAAGATGATGCAGAGAACATGCGAATCGCCTTTCTGAAAGAGCAGTTGGAATTATCGTGTCACTCGAAATTTGGAAGACGCTACTCACCTGAATTGACTGTGATGTCTTATATCTTGTACGCATCAAGTTCATCGGCATACCAACTTCTACTTGATCAGAGAGTTTTATGTCTTCCGTCGATTTTGACTCTACGCAAGATTACAAGACGAACTGATTCAGATACTGGATTGGATAATGCGGAATACTTGAAGATGCGAATATCTAAGCTAGGTCTTTTTGAAACCAATGTCTCTTTAATTATGGATGAAATTTACCTTGGAAAAAGAGCTGAATACAGTGGTGGTAGGATTTACGGATTGGTTGAGCATGAAGTAAGCGATGTTGCACAAACTGCACTTGTATTTATGGTGAAATCTTTATCATCAAAGTACCAAGATGTTGCAGGTAAGTATGAATTATTTTCTTTGGTAAATAATAGTACACTGGCAAAAGTACAAAGTTCGAAGTAATCATTATTTATCGTTGACCTACATGTATTTATATATTATATATTTGCATGTGTAGTATAACGGATGTTTTAGGGGTATTACAACCTTGATGATTTTGTTCTGGATAATTGTTACGAGCCCCTTGCATGCATTTATTCAGTAGTGGGCATATCCAAAAGCCGTTTGAAATCTGCATTTATAGTATGAGGACCAACGTCATGACTGTGTTTATCTGATATATTCCTGACAACACAGATAATGCTGTAATATATTATGTCAGTGGTGCTTGCTGTCGTTCACTCTTGAGATGCAAAAAGTGTAATTCTTGCCGTGAATGCACTGTAACAAATGATGAGTTGGCAATGTTCGATATCGATGATTCCCTTGAAGCTGCAAAGTTTCTAAATGATATTGATCGTGGGGGTCTTCTCTCACCAAATGAAGCTGTGTTCCAATTATGTATTCTTTGTTGGAGGGTCTTCTACGAAATCAAACTGAACAGTGATCTTAGAAAAGAGTTCCTCGCTTTTAATAATCAAAGGTCGGTGTTCAGAGAATTGATGAATATTATTGCTCTTGGTGACTTCTCTGAATACTTCTTTGGAAAATCTCATTGCACAAACGGACATGATCTGATATCCGAAATTTCAATGAGATTTTTCAATTGCATGTGCAAGAACTTTGTGCATGATATATCAGTTGCCTCTTCTGAGAAAGTTGTAAAAAGAAAGATTGCAAAGCTAACAAATAAAGTGAAAGCATGCTGAAAGCACATGACTTTTACGTGCGGTTTAGACATGTGGGACCCAATGTTGTAATCTGCTTGAAATAGGCAGGCATACTCTTAATGTTTATAATAAACAATGACAGACAATGACAGTCTAGGTTTACTTGTAAGATGCCATAATTCAGGATTGTTGGCCTGATCATGTATAAGTCTGATTTCAACCTATCTGTCCAGAGAAATTTAGAAGTCTATGCTATTGTCAATCAAATCTTCGTGAAATTATCATAGATATCGAACAACACTGTCTATGTGCCTTCAGTTTGAAATGATGCATTTATTAGATATCTGACAATACTTTGTGATTTCAATAATTAACCCATTTCAAAATGGAAGAAAATATCGCATCATGCTAAAACAGGTCTTGCAATGCTCGCTATGATACCGGTATTGATTTCGTAAAGTATCTAATGTATACGATGAAGTAATTAAGAGAAATAGGCAGTTTTCCATCGGTCAAAACTTAATTGCCAAGCCTATATATTCTACTTTTATATTAAACTAAACTGTTGTAAAAGTACTGAGATGCGAAGAAAAACTGAGTTCAACGAAATTCTCCATCTTTTGACCTTTGACCTTCAATTTGACCTGTAAGATGACCTTGAATTCTAAAATAGTTAACATTTTCTGAGCTGCACGATGAGATGAGTCATTTGATGCACCCACCAAACATTTGGTATATTGAATTTCCACCATTATTACTAAGCACTGTACAAAATGTCAAACTATCCTATGTCAAGATATTCAGCTTTGAAAAAGTGTTTCGGAAGTTATTTATTCATTTTCGACAATTTGTATTGTCAAATTTGATATCCCGAAATTTGAAGTAACTTCTTGCAATTGTATTTTCAGAAAAGAAAACCAAAGATAAAAAAATTCTTTAAACGACAATTTCTCGTAATGTCATTTTTTGAGATAGGCTAATTTGACAAAACGATGTCAATATGGACCTAGGTAAGTGCTCTAAAGAGAAATGCAGTTGAAAATATAGCGGATAGCCGGCTGAATTTACTGAAAATGAGTCCAACATATTCATAGAGAAATACATGTATATTTGCATGAAAATACTGCATTGTGGCATCGACCAGGAAATTCAACAAGAGAATAATGGATAATAATTTGAATTTACATTTTCGCGATATTACCGCTGAAATACTTTCTCATTCCTGACGCTTTTGGTTATGGCAGAGACTAAATTCTTTTACAGATAGTCATTGATGGAAAAGGTTTACATGGTAGGTTGCATGATGCTAAGCAATTGAAATGGTCTGATATCTATAATAAAAAAAATACTTTTATCTTTTGACTGACAGTGAAAAGATTTACTCGCGACATCAAAACTGAGACAGTTTCAAAAATGAAAAGTAGCTATCAAATATATTTTGATAATTAAATTGAACCATCTATATTTCAGACGTTGATGAAGATCATTTCAAGTGGATCTTTCGTGGTTGTATATCGATTTATGCTCCTTAATTTATAAAATGGCTGCACTTCTTTGATTTATGCAAAGATTTCCTTTGTGCAAGGCTAGTTCGAGGAATGTATTAATTTGAGACAAATTAATTGAAGCGGGAAGATTAGTGGAAAATAATGCCATCATTTAATCGCGCTCCCTAATTTTGATTAAGTGAGATATCGTGTTTATGAAGAAGTTTTGAAACATTGACATACGCATGGAAAGGCATCGTCGCGGATTGGAAGTTAATGTAGAGTGATACGTGCCAGAACCTCTGGTGCCAAGGACGATCTTCTCAATAGATGACTTAATTAATCCATTGATTAACCTTAATAACTAGCGTCCGATTATTTTAGTCGATGAATCATTGTTGCTTCATCGAGATGGTGTGACTCTAAGTGTAGTGAATAGTAATCTCCATGTTAGTCGGTATAAGAAAGTACATTAGTTTAACAACGCATTTAGAAGTATATAATTTCAAAATCTCAGCTTAATGAAGATCACAAAACAAGGTTTCTCATAAATTGACTTGTTTTCTTTATATTGAATAAAGTCATGTGGAGATGCAAAGTCAGTATATTTGCTTTTCAAAGCTGTTAGTGTGTGCCTTTGGTGTGTGCATTGCATTGTATTATTTGAGTTGACTTCTAATTATAAGAAAAGTAAAACATCATCTTTCCTTTGAAACTTTGTTAATTACTCTTATTGCGAAAAATGATTTACATAAACTCATGCAAGTGACTTGAGTTATTGGGAGTTGACCTAACATCAGAAAAGGTTCAACGCCCTCTGGCAAATGTTTATACATCTTCGTTTTCACAGGTGAACATCAGCAAGTTTTTTGAAAGGCGGTGTTCATCCATGTCATGAAAATATTCAAACCAGCATTTGGCATCACTTCTCAAGCTAATCGATGCTCCCTAGTTTTCAAATGTGAAATACGATCTGATAAATGTTTATCTGTTTGTATTAATATCCACAGTATGATTCAGCCGGTACAGTTAATGAAGCTGTCAGACAGTTTGCAAAAGACAATGGAAGCTACCTGTTTTTCAAATGTCTGGGCGGATTGCCCCCTTCCTTATGTCTCATAACAATTGAGCCAGTTTTGATGAAATTTTCAGGAAAGACGAGCCACCCCGGGCAGGTGCCCATCTTCGTGTAGAAACCTGCAATTCAAATTTTATGGATTCTAGACATGATATATAATTTTTAGAAGGTCACTCTCAGAAATTATTATTTCAAAATACGCTCATTTCTGTATTTGAATGTCTTTCATAATCGTTTCTAAATTTCAAAATTCATGCTGCTCTACACGTCAGACACAAAAGACAAAAGACTAGACAATGTGCGAGCGTATAATAAAGTAGAAAATCATGCAAATTTGTTATCGTTTTGTTTTTGCTGCATACGCAAATTATATTTTCATCTGCAATGTTTTGATTTTTCTGTCGAAACCAAATGACGGATTCTAAAATCTGAAATTGTTTCATCTCAGTGGCATTTTTCACGATTCAAAATTCTTAATAATTCGGTTCAAGGGTTTTATGAAAATGTCATTGACTTTTGCTACGACCCGTTACTCCAACAATACATTGTATGAAAAAATCTGGAGATCGAGCAGCCACATACAGCAGAGAATAGGCCTACATTTCAATGTCACATGCAAGCAATGATGGCTCTGCAGCTTTTTTTGACAAGATGTTAGTACATGATTTTTACGACTCTAATATCGACTGAAGGACTTATCCGACACAGCACCTACTGAAGTAGTACTGAAAGCATGCAGAAGCTCGTACTGAAAATTCTAACGTCGGGCATTTTTCGATGTGCACCTTCAATAGTCCACTACTCCAACATACACGTCTTCGGCAGCAGGACTCGACACGTGCTCACTCACCCCTCTATTACTGATAACAATCCACCCAATATTCCTCACTCGGGATAATTACAACAGAGGTTAGAAGCAAATATTGTTTCTAACTTTCGCAAAACTGAAGGGAGGTTTCTCTGCCCAATACTAAAAGCAATTACCATGAATTACATGAATAGGCAGACTTGCAAGCAGGCCGGACCGTGGTGAGGCTGAAGTGAAAGCATTTTGACGCAAAACATGCCATGCATTGAGGAGACGCACATGACATATGCACACACCGCAGTTTGGTTGTGCACGAATAATTGATTCATTAAAGGCTCGCATTGAAAGCATCAACCATGTAGGTATGAATTTGCAGTGTGTAATATGTAACTTATCAACATTCATAGCGAGGCGAATGAGCGAAATCAGGGCCGAAATTTCCCGATTAAATGGTGCACGGCTGGCTCTTCTTGAACGGACCGGGATGGTAAAATTCAGACTCGTTTACAAGTTTGCCTGCATAGGCAGTGATCTCATAGTTATCTCCAAAATGGAACTTCACATTCCCCATTAGTAGACAGCTTTTCAAAACCGAGTGGAAGAATTGAGCAAATTTAGCTGTCTCTAGTAGGGCTGTGCGCGATGCAACGGTGCACCTGTTTTTCTGATTGCACCGGTATTCAGGCAAAATTAAACAAGGTCTATCGAAGTCTGTTTCAAAGTCTTTATAACTATTAGAATTTTCCTAATCCTCTATCAAACTTGCTGTAGAAACAAACACTAGAAACATGAACATTTACTATGAAAAAATGAGATACTGCCTTTAAGAATTCGAAGTTCTAACTGACCCTTACACATCAATCTAGAACACGAAACAAACTATATTTCGCCTGTGCTTTAACAAATGCTTCAGGGCACCTTTTTTGAAATTTTAGGTGCACCGGTGTGAGCAGGTGCGGCTAGCGTATAACCCTAATCTCTAGCAAGCTGAAATTTATGCTCCGTCCGCAGACACTTTAATTGCTTCCACTCCCTGAATAGGTCGTGACAAAATGTCCGAGAAAATGCGACCTCGGAGAATCGATTTAATAATTCAATGCCTCTGGCTTTTTCACGAGCTCGAAAGATTTCTATGTACCCTGTTCCTGGCAACACCATGAAAAATGGCTTGACAGCTGAGAATTGATCCCATTCTTCGAACTGCGTGCGCGGCAAAAGGATCACCAAGACTAGTGAAGCGTACTCTCCACAATCGTGTCAGCAACAGGAATAAGCTCTGGCCACGCATTCTGACATCATCTTCCTTGCTTGTTTTTGCAACAGTAGCAGCTGCGTCCACCGACTGGGTTCGATTCCCACCTGTCGTGCCATTTTTCATGGTGGTGTTAGCACAGTGGTTCTCAACCGGGGCCCGTGGCCCCCTTAGGGAGCCACGAGACAATTGGCTGGGGCCACAAGAAGAGCACATGCTGTACGCCGAAGTTGTTGTGTGTATCAGCTAATTCATGGATAATTGCAAGTTTAGGCTACTCCCCATCAGAGAAACGATGGGACACCAATATAAATAAAATAAGGATGTTGCTTGAGCATCATAGGGTAAAAAAAGCAACTAGAAACTTTTTCTTTGCAACGCATTTGTCTGCTTAGAGTACATTGAAAATTACGTGCTAATAAGGCAAGAACAGATGTCGCACTGAATCTCCGGTCGATGTTTTTTACTGTGTATTTGAGTTATTATGCCTGATTGACCATATTGGTTATTTTTAATTGCGTACAACTATTGCATTTTACTATTTATCTGCTACAAACCAATAGCTGAAATCAATAATGAAGCATGAAACAAATTAAACTCGTATATGATTATTTGCTTCAACTCCAGTTTGTTCAGAATATCGGTATTCTGTGCTTAATTTATAATGACACAATTTAAGTGAATTAATATAATCGTAAGGGTTGAAGAAACTTGAAGAAAGTAGCCGCAAGGAAGTTGAATGGTAAATGAATTGCTATCAGATATTAAACAGGGGCCACGGAAAGTCGAATGGCTGGGAAGGGGGCACAGACCATGCTAGGTTGAGAACCACTGTGCCAGGAACAGGGTTTTAATGTCTTAAATGTCTACATTGTATGCTTGTGGCTACCCATTGTGCGTTACAGGAGTTATCGTTTATTGCTCGATGAATCATGCCATCCTCATATATGGGTATGATTTTTTTTCTTTTAAAGTTCGCATCTTTAACGAATCTATAGTCACTGATAATATATTAATCATGTTCTCAACCAATACGCTAAGGAAATAAAATATCAAAGCTACTTAAGTATGGAGGCCTAAGTAGTAAGACTCGTACATCTCAAGTCTCAAGTTGTCTCTCATTACAAAACGTTGACTATACCACATTCAAGGAAGTAAAAATCTTTGAATCATACCGCTACTAGATGTAGACTCCGATGGAAACTATCCGCAGACATTCTACATCGCACATGCAATGTCACCGAATAATTTTGCACAAGAATTTGGAGGACATTGAGCTATTTGAGGATAATGATGAAATGCAATACAATAAATCATAAACTAAGATACTGTGAGCCAGGCTGAAGGGCGTTCATCAGACGCGAATGAAAATCATGACAGGTCCTGCATTTTTTTGTTTATTAAAACCCGGGCATGATCATCAATCACAATAGATGACTTGAAGTTAAACATAATTTGCTGTAAGAAATCTTCATTAATACCTCTACTAATTTTCTGATTATCTGATGACAAAGTAGATTCAGTGCGCTACATTAGTAAAATTGCAAGAGAATCTTTTCATTTGTGTTTAAAAAGTATTATTCATAATCACATCCAATACATAGATTTTAGTGAAAGAAAGAAAGTGCGATATGTGCCAAAATAGACCGATGTAATCATAATATCAGCTTCTCATATGCTAGAGAGTATGTGAATCTGATAGTTTTCTGTCTTTTATCTTAAGTGATCTAGCTTCAATAAGATGCGTGTGACCAGGAAGGAAGATTTTTGAATTGAACAGAATGGAGTCCCTGGGGGACACTTAACCACGTTTAACTAGATCTTATGAGACATCAAAAGCCGGCATGGTGACATTTGAGGAAGCGTAACGCTTCACCCTTGGCCGGAATCGGAGTTTCATGCAAAACTTGGAGGCGGAGTCGCCTCTGCTTATCCCTGCTAAGCAAAGTATATGGAAATTCGGTAAATGCTTACGTAAATCATGCTTCCATATTATTGAGCATAACACAACATGCGCCCTCGATTGACATTCGA
Source organism: Prostheceraeus crozeri (assembly GCA_907163375.1). Taxonomy (NCBI): domain Eukaryota; kingdom Metazoa; phylum Platyhelminthes; order Polycladida; family Euryleptidae; genus Prostheceraeus; species Prostheceraeus crozeri. The sequence continues at coordinate 20,487 of CAJQUW010003164.1, forward strand.
GCAGTAACTTTCATTTGCATCCTGTTTCAGGATTTTAGCACTATTGTGTTTGCACTATTGTGCTAATCCTGTTCAGAATTAGCACTATTGATTTTGCACTCGCGGGCGCATCATGAACGGCGCTCTTTGAGGTTGCGTCCGTCAATCAAAAATATGAGCTAAGGACAAACGCCCATCTTTTCAAAGATTGAGCGAGATTTCGTGAGAATCTAACACTTTCAGTGTGAGTAAGATAAACTGATGTCTGGTGATTTCGAGATACCGGAACTGATTGACATCTATCATACGTTCCACCATAAAACGCATTCATCATAACCAAAGAATAAATATTCCATTTTTGAATAAGGCATAAAAAAAGATTCTCATGGAAACTGAATCGCATTAGCGAAAAATGTAAGTTATTTGACCTGGATGAAAGAGCTAGGGTAATTAATCTTCAGTGTAACAACAAAACTAAGTTTCTCACTGACACACTTATGGCGATTGAATGGATAGCTAAACTGTTTACAGCGGAAATATTTGACAGCAAAGTGAATTTTAAGTAAACATCATAGCATGCTGAGAGAATGATCGGTAGATATTTAGAATTGCTACCTGTAGATATCAAGTCGTCCCAATGCTTTGGATTTGCATAAATTATTCAAATGGTGAGTGATAGTTCTACAAAATAGTCTAGTATAATTTCTTCAGAGAAACAATTGTGTAGGTGAAATAGACAGCTATACTTCCATGACTTTGCTGAGACAACAAAACGCTTTATGTTATGTGAAAGCTACGCAAATACAATGGCGTTTGACTTCGAAATTTCACTTCTTTCAATACATGTCATTGTTCGGATTCACATGAAATTCAAAAATAAATGTGTCTTGTATTTCGTTTTTCAACGTCATGAGGGGACGACATTACCAAGAAATTGAACATTCTTGTGTCAATTTTGAAAAAGATAGAAAATATAGAGCAGTTGGATTGCAAATCAAATTTTTGAGAAATGCTTAGAATTTTGAATACTGAAACAGAAGATATTTCCACGTTCGTTAAATTCAATTAGATCTACTTTTTTTATTAGAGTGCAAGATTGAATGTCTTTTAGTAGAATACATTATGATTTTTTCTGTCGCTTTATCAGTTCAACTTTTCCGCACTTCTTCTTTAACGCCGTTAAGCAGTCTGTTCCAAAAAGAGATGTTCCATCAAATTGAGAAGCATTAGGTGGTATCCCTCCATTGAAATATTAACCCAATTTCGGAGTTCTCCATGTTTTCAATCAATGACAGCGAGAAGTTGAAGAACAGATAATTTACTTAAGTTTATTCTTATCTTACAGTCAGGTAAATGCGAATTTTTATTGTTTTAATCACAAAACTTTGTTTGCTAATAATATTTCCGGTAATTTTTTATAGAAATAAGAAAGTAAACTTAATATTTCAACCATCTGAAGTGGCCATCGTCAGAAATCTATTTACTCTCTATTTCCTGTATGAAATTCAAATTACAAAAATTTTATAAACGCTAGTAGGCTATAGAAAGCAAAAATCCTAATCCATTAGTAGATATTTTAAGACCCAATAACCAAGGCAAATAGAAATTGAGACCAGTAGTAAGGAAGTGACAAACACCAGATAGCGCAAGATGGCCGCCATCGCTGACGTCCCCCCCCTCTGGAACGGCAGAGTGTCGTGGTCGGCCGCCGTGGTGCTTCGGGTCTGAGTCCCCCCCTCTGGAACGATAGAGTGTCGTGGTGGACTTGGGCGACCGCCAGGATTAGTCTTGAGGCTATAGTGTGTGATGTTTTTCGTGCAATCTGCTGAATGTTGGGTTGTAAAATGGGTTGTTTCGAGTGGAAGGAGTGGTCGGATGAGAAAACGGAGGTCGGATTCGTATTCAGCGTGAAATTCTGCATCGGTATGGTGAGTTTCAAGGCAATCGGCGAGAAAAAATTTTCAACATTTTTCGAAAAACGACAGAGTTAGAATTTGGGACGTTTTGGTGTGTAGCGTCAAAACGAAGCATCGGATGAGAAAACGGAGGTCAGATTCGGATTCAGCGTGAAATTCTGCATCGCTATGGTGAGTTTCAAGTCAATCGGAGAGAAAAAATTTTCGCTGACTTCCCCCCCCCTCTGGACAGCTAGCTTCGATCTTGGCTTCTAGTGGACGGATTTTGTCGTGCAATAGCTCGTTTGAAAGCTAAGAGTGAGACAAATTCAGTGAAAGAATCGGCTTGTTCATATCTGTCTTCATTCAAAAGTTAGAGCGGTTACAAGATTTTAGGTCGGAGCTCGCTCACCTGAAAAAATCCTAAGTGTCAGAGTGGCTTTGTATGGGTAAAATTTTGAAAATTTTCCAAAGTGTGGAATTTCGACCTGGGACCTTCACCAAAACATTTTTCATCAAATTTCTCTGAACGAGGGGGAGGGGGGGAGTCAGTGAAATTTGATGAAAAATGTTTTGGTAAAGGTCCCAGGTCGAAATTCGGAAGTTTTAAATTTTTCAAAATTTTCACCACACTTAGGAATTTTTTCACTTGTGGCATGTTACATGGACATGTGCTGACGGACCAACTTCCCGTGATCATATGAGAATGGTTCAGGTGTCATATGATAGAAAATGATGAGACGAATCGTTTGCAACAAACCGCATGTCGCTACGATGAATACTTTCGGAGATAGAGCCATTTTAAGTTTTCTTCCGAGCATATATAAACCCCCGACAACGTAAGTCTGATCACTTCATCGAAAGACGAGGTAAGCGACGGTCGTCGCTCTGAGCTCCCGATATCGGGTGTTTCAAAGGACTCTATCTTTTGAAGTAGGCAAGCTATCTTCTTACTTCAAAGTTTGTATGATAGAGTTTGATAGTGTCTTTACTACTGATAAAATTTTTTAAAAGTAGTATGAGTAGTAAAATGCGGAATTTTTTAAAAATTCTTAATTTTCAGTTTTTTCAAAGTTTTAACATATAGACTAAGGTTTTCAAGTATCCTGAGTTCAAATCTGCTATCAGATTTGAAATTTAACTAAGTCTAAGGCAGCTTTGAGGGGTTAGATCCCAGCTACTGATCACTACCTTTGACTCGGCGTTCCTGTTACCACTTCGGGGCAGTGACAATGATGTCTTCAGCTGTGAAGAGCGGGTATCGGGGAAGATCTCTCACTTCCCTAGTGATCAGTACAAGGCCTTCGGGCTGTCGACGGGATCGAGTGCCACTCACTACACTCTTTAGGAATATGACTGTACTACATGATTCCAAACTTATACAAATTTCATTATCTTACAGTAACAATAAATCAGGCATGGCAAACGATAAGAATCGTAAATATCACATCAAAATGTGCTCATGTGGGCGAATTAATCGCAGTGCGGACGCCAAGGCGCATGTGAAGAAGGCGGGCACCGGCCACATGATTATCTTGAATAGGTTGCGTGTGTGAAGTGCAGAGTGCTGAAGGGTGATGAGGATGAGGCGCGTTTTTACAGAGTGCATGCTGACTGTAGTGGTGGTTTAGTGACTGATTTGAGATTTACGCAGTTGATTGTGGAAGAGAGGGAGCGAATGTTGGCGATCGAGCGAGAGGGTAAGGCTGAGAATGTTGTTGAGAATATTGTTGAGAATGATGAGTTGGCGAGAGCGGAGGGTGAGATTGAGCGAAAGAGAGTGCTTGAGAGTGATGATGAGGATGATGTGGATTTAGATAGGGAGCGTGTGAGGAAGCGTGTGAGGAAGTTGAGCTCTTCGTCGTCGGAGGTGTCAAACATTGTCATCACCGACCCCCCGAAGAGCTCATCTTCCCCAAAAGTGAAGAGTGGTGGGATTCGTGTGCAGTCGGCGAGGTGGTTGAAGGATGAAGAGAAGAGGCATGTTTCGCAGCAGATGGCGCATGATTTGTTGGTTAATAAGTATGAGAGTTTGAAGAAAGTGAAGGATGAAGTTGTGAAGGAGTTGGATGAGTTGAAAAAGAAGGACTGAAGTCGAAGGAGGTAGCGGATGAAAATATTAGAATGAGGCGTAGTGTGACTGATTTGAAGAATAAGACGCGAGAGTTGGAAGAGAAGAATGATGAGTGTGAGAAGAGGGCGAGTGCTGCGGAGAGAAGAATGAGAGATGCAGAAGCGAAGTTTGAGGAGATGATGAAGGAGATGAGTGTGTTGAGAGCGAGGAATGTTGAGTTGGAGAGGACTGTGGCTCGGCGGGGTGATGAGAGGCAGGCGTATGAGAAGTTGGAGCGCATGAGGGATGAGTGGGAACGTGTGAATGAGGATCGTTTGTTTGAGTTTCACATCCCTATTCGGGATAATCATTTGGCCGGCGAAGTACTCGTAAACCAGAATTTAGACGAGTCAATAATTTGTTACAACGGCCATCCGACCAAGAAATGTTTGCATGCCAGCCTACGAATGCGCGGTCACTTGCACAAATTTTCTATTCGGAAGCGCGCGAGACTGCCAAAGGATGCTAACTTGGTAAGTGAAAAGTAAATAAGATAGTATATTCTATTCTAATACATATCATTTTCATTGCAGATCTTTGCCCGCCTTCACCACCCCATCAATTCACTCCCGAGAACGAACCATCGGCTCTCTTAAGGGCCACCTAGGGGCAAGACATGATAGAACCTCCACGCGGTTTGCCCTGGGCAGCCTTCGGACTGGCGAATACTATCATTAAGTTGAATCTGCTATCAGTCAACTTGAACGTTGCATCGTGTTAGAGGGGTATATAAACCACTGCCTCTCATTTCATTTCATTTCAATCATGCAGACGCCGAACAGTCAAGTCAGCTCTCCTCGCGGACCGCAGTTAAGGCCGCGAAATTTATTTGAGGAGTTTGTCAGGCTAGAGGAGCAAGACAGATTTTTTAATAATCTTGCTCGGATTGGCAATCCGATGACAGCAACTGCTGTCAATCCAACGGAATGGCGCTACATTCCACTTTTTAGCCATGTACCAGTTAGTGTGGAAGTCGACAGTGCTACCAAAGAGAGAGTCAAAGACTCTCTCAGCAGAATTGGTAGGGTGTAAGATGACGTTACTCCCGAGAACGAACCATCGGCTCTCTTAAGGGCCACCATGGGGCAAGACATGATAGAACCTCCACGCGGTTTGCCCTGGGAAGTCTTCGGACTGGCGAATACTATCATTAAGTTGAATCTGCTATCAGTCAACTTGAACGTTATGCAGTCGATTGCTATCCCTGAAGCATTCTGATTCGCTGTTGAGCAATTCATTGTTGAAAACCCTATATAAGCCAGAAGATTGTAGCGCTTCTCATTCAATTTGAAGTCACGATGGAAGCGACATCTGCCGACAACATTCCCGTCTTCATCGATGAAGACAACGCCATTCCCGAGTTCATCATCCTCGACGAGTGGGATGAAGAGGATGAGAAGAAGGGGAAGATCAAGAAGATCGTTTGGACGGATGAGGTGTGGACTCCTAAAACCACTCGCATCCGAAAGGTGCCAGATGCACCAGTACGACCTCGGCGGTATAGGGTCTATGACAACCTAACCGTCCATAACCACTTGACTATTCCAGCCAAGAGTCAAATTCACACCCCGAGAACGAACCATCGGCTCTCTTAAGGGCCACCATGGGGCAAGACATGATAGAACCTCCTCGCGGTTTGCCCTGGGCAGTTTTCGGACTGGCGAATACTATCATTAAGTTGAATCTGCTATCAGTCAACTTGAACGTTGCAAATGAAGTTCGGTGTAATACTTCCTTTCGACGGGCGTTCCTGTAAAGGGCGGCGGTGAAACCCGTAGCTATGTATACCGCAAGGGACATTCGGCAATGGTCAATCTTGTTAAACCTCTCTGCGTCATGTTTGCAAGTGATTGCCTCTGTCTCAACGTAGTATGCATTCGCGCCAGGGCGACATTTAGCCAACTGTCGAAGGTTGCCTAAAACTTTCCATTGCATACGTTATGAGAGCCATGAGTTCTACCTGTCTCTATCAATGAGATGAATTGATGAATGGAATGAAAGGGAGGACACTCACGCGCCACACGCAACATAACACACTTCTCTCTTCCGTAGTCTAACAAGCTCTTTACACATGGATCGCAGTCGATTGCTATCCCAGAATCATGTAAGCTATCTTAATTTTATTTAACACTATTTCAACTACCATTATCACCCATATGAAATGTTATAAGATTTGCAAGTTAACTAAGCGTGCTACTATTTCCAAATGAAAAAGTATACATGGTTAAATTATTCACTAAAGCCCCATTCAAGTAAGTCAGTATGAAAGCAAAGATAATACGAAATAAACATTTATTATGGCATGTATTTCAAAAGGTCTTCATCGTCAATATCGTCCCAGAGTCTGACTTCACATAGATCACAAAAACAGTTGAGCTGCTTTAAACGTTCTTCTGCAGCGTCCCTCA
>CAJQUW010003165.1:0-48585 GCA_907163375.1 Prostheceraeus crozeri
GGGGAAGAATGGGCATGAACATGGCACCAATGACTAGGAAAGTAACAGTGCTATCGAGTCGGAGGTAGAAGGAGAGAAGTCAAGTCACAATGTTGAGTTATGGCGACGACAAGACCAATAGAAATAAGAGTTAGCTCGTCTCTGAGTCTTTGAGAGCTCTAAACGGAAGTGTTGAGTTTTTTCCAGTTTCTTTGGAACATAGTGACAAAGGGGGTGCTTTGGGTCATCACATTTTGTAAGGAAACTTGCTGTCAATCTGTGTCTCTTTTTGTCGAAGGGTTCTGTAAATTTGCATGTGCACTCCCAGCCACAGATGATTCTATGAGCACGTCTCTCAAGAGTCTTCACTTTGCGTTTGAAGAGCACTGTCAGATTCCCGAATAGTGGTGTTGCATACAGTAGTATTGACATAACTTGAGCCTCATAAATCTGTACTAACTGACATTTTGGCAAGTATGCTCTTAGGAATCTAATGGCGTACAGACGCTGGGGCAATCCTGATGATGCAGGAAAAATGGTCATTCCATGTCAAATCTTTCTTCCAGGTGACACCAAGAATCGGCATGGATTCAACCTTTCTTATGTCTTCACGGATTGGTATCAGGGATTTGGATCTACCGACTACTTCCATTTGCGTACTTTTACTGCTATTCAGTGTCATTCCATTATCTTCCAGCCAATCTTTAATGTAATACAAGTTATCAGGGATGCCTTTATCATATTTTGAAACCATTTCGATCAACGTTAGATCATCAGCATACTTGATAAGACGATTGTCACTGTTGTTTGCAATTCGAAGTTGACTAATAAAGCAACCAAAGAGATACGGCCCTAGGACTGAGCCCTGGGGTACCCCGGAAATGACCTCGACCACATGACCATATTTTCCCTGTAATTTGATGCGATTGCTTCGACCTGTCAGGTAGGATTTCAGCTATAACAAAAATCCTTCGTTCATGCCAACATCCTTCAGAATAGTGAGCAGACGATGATGCTGTAACCTGTCATAGGCCTTCGAAAGATCCAAACATGTCATCCTCACTCCACAGGAGTCTTTTCTATCAAGGAACGCAGTGACGGTCTCATGCATGTCTATAAGAGCCGAGGTTGTAGACCCCATTGGACGAAAACCATGCTGATCAATACCATGGCGTTTGAGAAATGTCTCTTTCAAGTCTTCCAATATTAGTTTTCTAGCAATTTTGACATGATGGGGTTTACAGTGATGAATCTGAAGTCCTTGATTGTCGGGTTGCGCTGCCTTTTTGGAATTGGAAATGTAACACCAAGTTTCCAAACGCTAGGGAATTCTCTATCTTGTATGGATACATTGTATATGTGGCGTAATGCGTCCGATATCCAAAAAGCTGCTTCAGCCAAGAGTCGAGCAGGAATAAGATCATATCCGCAGGATTGCCTCAACTTTAGTGTGCTCAGTGCTCTAGGCACTTTCATTGGTGTAATTGTTGATGGCCAGGCTTCGTCGATCATATCGGCAAGTACAGTATCTTTCTTTTGATTAAAGCACTGATTGTATTCGGTTGTCAAAGCTGACAAAATATCGCCGTTTCCATCATGATCCATTAATATCTTGTCATGAGAAACCTTGACGTTCTTTCCATCTATCTCCTTAATGAATTTCCAAACATTTTTCCCTTGGTCCATTAATTTTTTGCTCCATTTTTCTTTTGCTTTCTTAATCTCTTGACTAACCTTTGATTTCAAGTTGTTGTAACGTCCCCAATTCTTATTTCGGTACGCTTGCCAACGATCAATCATGGATTTCAAAAGTGAAGTTATCCACGGCTTGTCTCTTCTAGTCATAAGGACAGTCTTCTGAGGAATCACGGCCATCGCCTGGTACAGAACATCATAAAAAGCCTAACATTTCATGTCAATAGTCGATGAGAAGTAAACATCTGCGAAATCAGCATGTTGTAGTTGATAGACAAACTCCTGTAAATTTGATCGACGATAATCAAATACGATTTTCTCTTCAACATCTTCATATATTTGGGAAGAGTTAGGAATAAGTGTCACGGAGTAGTGGTCCGAGTTAGACAGAGGAGGTCCGATAATTGCATCACTGCTGTAATGCTCCATCAGATTTTCTGATATCCAAATTTGGTCTAAAATTGAGCCCTCTCTCGTATTGGAAGTAACACGGTTTGTTAGTAACAGCTGGTCTTCAAACACTTCAGACTTGAGATCATTCATATCACCACAAAGTAGCTATTTCATATCAGTATGCTGAACCAGTTGATAATCGATGTGAGACACCAACTCATTTGTGAATTCACGATGTTTTTCGATAGACAAATTTGGTGGAAAATACACAGTGCAGATAGCAAGATTGAGATGTGGAATATAAATCGACAAAAATTCGCAGAATTCAATAGTAGAACTTGACATCAGGGTTGAATCGTGATGGTCTATTACCCAGATGCATATTCCTCCTCCTGTCCGGTTTCTACGGTCGAGACGGAAGAATTCATAACCTTCTATGTGTGAAAGATGATCAGGGAAGTCTTCATGCAACCAGGACTCGGTGACTACAACAACACCAGGCTTTACAGCAGATATGAGAACACAAAGCTCGTCAAACTTTTAATGATTGATCGTGAATTTAAAAGAATAATGGAAGGAAATAAATTCTTCTTCTTTTTTAAAATCAATTTTGAAAATTTTGTATCTGTTTCCTTTCAGTAATCTTATTTCTTGAAATCAGCACGTCTTCGCCGTTCTCTCTTCTTCGGATCAATTCTTTTCTCAGATTTCTTTCATTTTCACGCTGTCTGAATGTGAGGTCGAGTTTCACAAATATGTTTACGAAATCTCTCTTGGCTTTCAATTCTTTACTCCTCTTTAAGAGCATGTTCCGTTTGTGAGAAGGTATGTTCTCGACCAGAAGAATACGTGGCTTGCCCAGTATAGCTTTGCCTACTCTTCTGACACCGCTATATTCAAAGTGTTTGATCTCTAGCGATTTCACTATGGCATCCACCTTTATCTCATCATGCTCGATCCTCTCATCTATTGTGCCACACTGACGTTCAGGAACACCGAAGAATACCAAGTTGTTAGACTTTCTCGTTCTCTCCTCTATTTCTTCGAACATTGTGCTTTCAATGTCGTCTACTTTTGACTTCAGCTGGTTGTGCGAATACTGCATGGCTTTGCATTCCCTCAAGATTTTTTCTGAAGCCGGTTGCAATAGTTCGTTTATTTTATCCTCCAATGATTCTGCGATTTTATCCATGGTAATGTTCTTGGACTCATCCATCAGATCATTCAGCACTTGTCTTTGCCTTAAAATTGCCTCAACGAGCTGCTGTTTGGTAACACGCTTTCGGGACGCATTCCGTAGCTCCTCCTCGCTCATATTCAGAATCTCAGTCATTGTACAAAGAGAGTGGAACGGGTCTCGAACTCAAGACAATGAGAAGATTCGGCACAACAATGACCAACTCGATTGTTTCAAATGTAGCCTTAGAGAAAACATGAAAAACAACGGACTTGCATTTACATGTTCGCAAAGATAAGCAATAGTCACGACGCGCATAAAATAACTATGGTGGCAAGCAGGAATATTTTCATTAGACTTTCATCACTACTTAGTTCATTTCCGCGGTGCATGCCGAATGATTATGAGACACAGCAATTTGTTATGAAGTTCACTATCAACAGCTGATAAGCCTCCAACTTTCATAATCTTTCACTGTTAGTTCCATTTTCATAACCTTTCATTGTTAGTTCTGCTTTCATAACCATTCATTGTTAGTTCTATGAGCTGCGCTAAGATAATACCGGTAATTGCAATGTGTATTATGTATTATGACCATATGATAATATCAACGTAATAATGGGACAGCTTACATAATCTCTACTCAGAATACTACAATTCCACACGTGCGCCACTCAGTAACTACCTTCTAAATTACCATAAGTAAGGGTTATAAAATAAGTTACCTTACCACAAGTCACCTCGTTAAGTTACAGAAATTAATTTTAATTCATTTTTTTTATATTTTAATTTCATTTACCTACAAACACGAGTACCTGTCTACATCAAAATAACAGACAGCCTATAGAACCTTTATAACGTGCATTTGTTAAGTCAGGATACATAGTATTTACCAGTAGCGAGGTATCGAAGTGTTAGGGCTAATTTTTTTTGGTGGGATGGCTTCTCGTATATGTGCGTCCCTCTTGCCTATTCTTGGGCCAATAAGAAAGATAAGTAATTCAAAAATTGTTTAGCTCATACGGAAGAAATTTCTGAAGTTATTTTTATCTTTGATCTTCAATTCGGGTACCAGGGAGTGGAAATCACCGAAATGAGCGCGTTTGGCTATCCAGTCGCGTACCCAAACAGCTACGTGTTCACGTTCTTTTTCTTTCTCGAAGAGGAGTAATAACCGCAGCGGCTTGTCTACGTCTATTCTTCATGACGATTAATGGCAAAATGAATCATGAGTCTCAACAAATTCTAACATATCTGAACAGAACCTGAGAGTTGTCGTAAAAAAGGTAAAAAAGAAGCATTCTACAATTTATCTGCGACCTGATGTCAGCAGTGTGAACGGGTCTTAAATCTAGGTCTCAGTAGATCTCAGGTCATGTCTCAGCGAGTCTTAGCGTCGATAGTTAAATGAAGGAGTGGCTCATGAAAATGAGGGACAGCTTTTTTCATGAGATCTCTCTCTCTCTCTCTCTCACAAACATCCATGCTGTCGCATATGTCAAAAGTTTTTGAGCTTATAGCCTCACAGCAAATCAAGTTCAATCTCATTGCCTGCTACGGTTCAAGTCAGCACGCATATCGACTTCTTGTTTCCACAACCCCAGTTTTAGTTGAGTGTGACCTTATATCAAAATGCCTCGATAATCGTCAAACATCGCCCGTCAACGTGTATTGTTTGGACTTGTCAAGAGCCTTCGACTAACTCCAACATCGTCATCTGATAAATTTTCGTGAATCTCATGGATTTGATCACGGTTTTTGAGGTGGGTGACTCTTCTCTTTTCTTTCTGACCGGTACATGAGAGTCAAGATCAAAAGCCACCTCGGTCTAATCGTATAATCGTACCTGCACCGTCTATCTCACAGTGCTTGGATTTTATCTTTTTGCTGCATTTATGGGTTCTCTCAGGTTCGAAGACAGCGCTCGCAATATTGGACCTCTTATTTTAGTTAATTTGCAACCAAACCCCTATCATTCATATTGCTGCATGTACGAGACTGTTTTTGACAGTGGTTGTTCTAAATAGACAAAAATGCATGCAAATACATGTCAAGGTCTCTCATAAGAGTGAGGCTGTTGAGTCATGTAAAATTCTTGGATTTTTTATTGACTGTAACATGAAATGTGACTCTGAAGCAGGGATGCGGAGTCCTATCATTTTGATAGGACTCCGACTCCGACTCAGGGTGGCAAGTATATAAAGCCTAGTTTTTTTGAATACGCTGATAACCTACATCATAGATCATTATAGGCTTACCTGAACCTATTTTTAGTGATCATTGATTATTAATTCATTAATAATTTAATTTTTTTATATTTTTTTATAATTTTTTTTATTAATTAGTTGATTATTAATTAATTATCATTGATCATTAATTATCAATCATTTTCGATGAAAGCTCATCAAATGCAGCTTGAAGTTGCATGTATGCGACTCGGCTCCTTCCATCTTGCTGATGTGTGCTGCACACGGTTTTTCTCCAACCTCTACCAGGCAAGAAAATCCCCCATCCTTCTCCAAAAAATGAGTACACTTGCAATTTTAATATGCGCTTTGGAGGAGCCATCACACACGATTAATGTAAGGGCAAGAGGCAATGATCTCAAACAAATTAGTATTTCATTTTTGTCTCTGATGTGATCTTTGGTGCGCAGGTGTTATCGAGACTAGGAAGGCTTGTCTTATCTACTAAATCACTGAATGAAAAGACAATCCTTTTTTCACTATCACGGTTCATTCCCTCAACTATTACAAGCTTAATTTTGCATGCACTGCTGTCTCTGTACTTTTGTTTGACGGAGAAAATTGACATCAAGACAGTGACACCTATGCACGAGAATAAATAATTTACTTGTATTATATTTCGGGTCTAGCTATAGTTCGGAGTTGGAGTCCTATCATTTGAAAAAAGATTCATTCATAATATACTTCATGATCAGCATTTCCATTATTTCTTAAATGCATCACTTTCATGGGATGTAGGCATTAGGCGTAGGAATTGTGTGGTTCTAAATATTGCACATGCTTAAACGTATTGTCTATCACAAATAAATTGGATCTTGCTTGATGTCAGATAGCTGCATGTCCTCATAAGAGTTAGGTTTATCAAAACAGGGAAAACGAATGAGCTTTAGGACATGCATCCTATTGATTTTTTAATGAGAAATTGTGGTTGTGAAGGTACGTTTGCACGAGGTAGTAAAGTTTCGCGGATAAACTACGCTACGGATGAATGACCTACATAATGCAAGTGTAACTATCAGTCACTTGCAGTGACAAGAAAGAAAAGTTACGGAGTCGCTTACACTACCCCATTGAGATTGAGGATGGATGGACAAATGGCTGTTGCAGCAGTTGCTATTTTGTATAGTAACAGAAAGAAAAACCATTGACCATGGATAAAACTAGGTTCATCTGGTAGGAATGATACCATACTTGCATAGTGACTGCCAGATGCTTCTTTTTCTTCTCTTCGCATTAACCCATTTAGCGCCAGTGTAACGTTTTCGTTACAGCACTTTTCGGAATCTGCTGTCTTCTCCAGCTTGCGACATATGATACAATATTTTGATTACCATACATTATTTATCACATATTTTCAGGTAAACAATCGCCAATTCAAAATTTGTCACTTTTTAGTGCTTATATTTTATCACGAAATTAGACAAAAATGGGCTTAAAATCTGCTTATATACTGAAAGGCTCAGTGTATGAACGTCCACATGTAATTTACTGTCAATGTCATTTGCGTGATCTCATTATCCATCAGATACCGAAAATAGCAATCAATACTTGCTCGGATATTCATTAATGACATGACACGTAATTTTTTTGAACCGTAACGTTTTAGTTACACTGGCGTAATATGATATACAAATGTTAAATACAGCAACAATATAAATGAAGCGGCGAATGGTAGTGAATACTATCAATTTTCTTTAAAACTAATGCTTGTTGAATACTGAAAACGAACAATTTCATTGGAATATTGCATTCTTAGTGTATTCTATGAGTCTGTAATGCTTGTTGCTATTTACAGTCTATGGCTTTCCCGTCGCAAAACCAACCGAAGTCAATTGCCTTAGTAATTTCCTCAACATTAGACTTGTTAGCTCATGTACAGAAGCAAGTCAAAGAGAGATCAAATCTCAAGCATTTTCTCTTATAGCTTAATCATAAACATTGCAGGGTGCCAGTTCGCCTGGGAATAGAATACAAAGATGTCCTCCGACTCGAGCAATTTCAATCTAAAACTTCTTTGGCTGTAGACGATGCGTCTCTCCCTACAAGGGCACGCCAGAGGCTCGAGATGGCCCAAACTGTTTTAAATGATCTATAAATGCTTAGCTTGATTATATCAACCTGTGTAGCTATCTGAAGACAATACCCAAGCTGTTGCTAACTATGGATAAAGAAGTTACTGACATATGCAATAGGCCTAATGCCGACGATCACGGTATATGAATGTTGCCACAAAACCTCCATAAGTAAATGCTTCATCAGAGTTTTTAGACGATGATGAGTTTATGTGTCTCAGAGGTAAGTCTCTCAAACGATATCTCAGAGGTTAGTGACATCGTAAGGCAGTGTGAGATTGCAACGAAAGATTATTTGAATGAAAAAGCAGAAAAAGCAGTCAACATAATGGCAAATATCGGTAATTTCCATCTTCGCAGATAGGACAAACATTCTCTGGATGCATTTCAAGGCAAGAATCTTTATGAGATGCTTGATGCGCATGCTGATGGTCTTATCGACCTCAGTAGCAGAAACCAGTGACTACCCGGGACAAAAGAATTGTTTAGGCCTACATAATACTAAACAATCTCAAATGCGTTCATTTCTTGATGTTCTTTATTTATGTGGACATTGCGAATGACCGAGGCGTCGCCAACTCTACCATGAATTTGGAGTCGATGCAGAAAGAGAATCAATTTCTCGACATGAATTTCGAAATATAAAAACTTGTTCTCATTTCAGCGATAACGACTTCACAGCAAACAGCAACGACAAGTAGCATAAAGCAGGCCTTTGATTAAATTTTCTAATTCACAGTTTCGACAAATACCTCTGAAATATGATGGAGAGCTTTCATGTTGAATCTATGACTCATTACTTCGGCAGGAATTGCTTGAAGCAATTCATAAGCTGCACTTGAAAAAAAACATGCTTTTGTAAATTTTGACATCATATGACGCCATCGTAACGAAATCGTTACGGCTTTAATTTCTAAGATAGGATTATTGTAATGAGCTGGTCATCATATATTATTCTTAATTATAACATTCTAAAATACTTACCACCGTTTTTATAGAAAAATTGCCGATATTTTAAAAGGGTTAAAGCAGTGGTGGGCAACCTCAAGGAAGACGCGGGCCCGCGAGTGTTATCGCGGGCCACCGAGGCATCGTGTCTGCGGGCCAACATATTTTTCTTTGTTAAAAATTCTAATTTTCACCAATTTTGCATGAATTTCAATTATAAAGAAAATACTGCTTAAATGATTGACCTGTAACTCCTATCTACTGGTTTAAAAGTTTGAGTGAAATGAAAACTCAGCCGGTATGCAGTGATTTTTTAACAACAATACATGTATGTAGGTTTCAGTGAAAAACGGCAAACAAAAAATGATAGCACTTACAAATATTAGTGGGAAATTTGGCAGTCCATATTAGCGGTAAGAAAGTCAAAGTCAGGTAGAAATATAGAGACGGCACATCGCAGCTCATTCTCCATGCTTTCATCTGATGTCTTGTTTCGTTTTTTGGTTTTAATTGCGCTCATTGCTGAAAAGTTGCTTCACATGAATAGGTAGAAAAATGGACAAGATCTTGCCAATCAGCTGACGTAGGATTGGCTGTTTGATGTCTTGGATAACTTCTGAAGGAGCACTTTGCATGTCGATAAGTTCCGTTTCTAAACGTACACAATCCAACTGGAACATGTCCGCCAGTGGAAACGTTTCAGGACTTTGAATGAAATGAATGGGGACGTTAAGCTTCTCGAGATCTTGGAAACGATTCTGGAAGTTGGATTTTATTTCATCGACCCATCCAGCATAACGAATAAAATTCATGACGGGCAGTGGTTCTTCGGAAAATGATTGTTGCAACTGTGGAAAATGTCTAAGTTGCTTGTCAGCCAGTTGACTGCTGAATAAACTTAATTTGCAAATGAATGCCTTTATTGCTGCAACTGCAGCTACAATAGTTAATTTCCTACCCTGGAGCTGTTCATTTAAATCATTGAGGTGACGGGTAATGTCGGCCAAAAATACTAAGTCTCGAGTCCAGTGAATATCGCACAAATATTGGTCATATTCTTTAATTCCTTTTATATCGAGGAAGTCGTTAATATGAGGCAAAAGGGCAATAAATCTGTCCAACACCTCGCCGCGACTTAGCCAGCGCACTTCGCAGTGTAACAACAAATCACCATATTCTGCCTCGACATCTTTAAGGAATTCCACGAATTGACGATGAAACAATGCTTTTGCACGGATAACATTTACGATAGTGACGACGATTGACATCACAGACCGAAGTTCATCATTCGTGGCCTTTGCACATAGATTTTGCTGATGTATGATACAATGGAAATTAAGCAAGTGAGGTGCATCCTTCTTAAACAATGAGGTTAAACCATTTTTATTACCTATCATACATGGGGCTCCATCTGTCGTTATTGACACCATTTTAGCTGTCGAAAGATCGTAATCTGCCAATATGCCCTGCAGAGCTGTTGCAATGTCTTGACCTCGGGTACGATCATGCATGCCATGTAATTTTAACAATTCTTCATGACAATGGAGTTGTTGGTCGACGTATCTCACCCAGACGCAGAGCTGAGCAACATGACAGTAATCTGTTGATTCATCCAATGCTATGCTAAAAGCTACACACTGTGATAATTGCGCCTTCAGTTGCATCACTAAGTTGTTGCTGATCTGGTCAAGCCTTCTCATAAATGTTCGCCGACTTAATTGAATATCCTCAATGCGACGCAGAATCTCCGCCTTATTGCTCATATCGGTCAGCAATATATTCATTCCTTCTATCATACAGGACTTTATCAATTCACCATCAGAAAACGGTTTACGCTTGCGGGCAAGCAGCCATGTTATCTTAAACGACGCTAGGGTGACTATTCCAGATTCTGTAAAAACTTTTTTAATCGACTTTTTTTGAGAAAGAAATTGCTTTTTCAATGTTGATAATTTTGTTGCTCTCTCTTGACTCTCAATCGTATATCGTTTATCATTACCCTAGATGCCCGTTTTTGGATAAAACATGCATGATTCCCATGCATGATCATACATGATTCATGCATGATCATGTATGATTTATGCATGACCATGCATGTTTCATACATGATCATGCATGTCTCATGCATGATCATGCATGCACCATACATGGCCATGCATGATTTTCATGCATGTTTTATCCATGAGACATCCATGTTATATGTATGAGACATGCATGTTATATCTATGAGACATGCATGTTTTGTCAATGAAATATCAATGATTTAATCATGTGACATCTATAATTTTACCATCGAATAGATGAAATTAACCAGGGATGCTAGTATCATTGTACAATCTGTATTGTAAGTTTATAGCACATTTTTGTCGTGGAGTGATGAATTCTACATGTTGCATGAATACAACATTGTAAAATTTACGAACATGCAGAACTTACTTTACAAATTGAAATACATTCATTACATTCCTGGCAAATTCCAGTCACTCCAGCATAGATGTGGCGCAAAGGCCATACATTATCTTCGATATAAAATTGCACATGTCACAGAGTCATTCAAATGCAAATTAAATAACCGTGTATAAAATCAACATCATGTTTATAGCAATGTATCGAAGACACAAGGAAAATTCATGCACAACGTGAATTAATGAAACGCAAATGAATCAGTCTCTAACACAGTTTTCAATCTCCGATTCAAAAAACATTTCTAATGAATTTATGGAATAAAAAATTAGAAAGAAGAGCTTTTACATGTTATTTGTAATTAGTAAAATAAGGTATTTTTCAAAAAAGACTCTGATCGAATAACAAATCATAATTCTAAAAGCTATCAGAGAAGTGTATTTTCTAGCAATGTTTTAAAACGATTAAAATGGCAGTGCAAGCGATTATTCGGAAGATGTTACTCTGAAATATTCTTTATATATTTTCTTGATGCAGCATTGTCGACCGGAAGGGTGCCATGACAGTTTATTGAGAAATTTAGTTGAAAGATATTTGAAATCATAATAAGAAACGATTGATCACTCATTCAGCTTATGGAGTTTTCTTCTGGAGCAAATATGTTATGGCACGGTACGCTTCTTCCCTTTGAGCTATACCGAATATAACGCTGTAGATTGAAGTGTATTCTTTTGTTCTTAATTCAAATTTCAAGCATGATTGATTTTCCGCACAATAGTAATCGTGTAAGAAAATATTTGTTAGACCTACATTTGGTAAAATAATTATTCTTGCTAAAATTATCCTTTGTACGATAGCATTCATAGAGATTACAAAAACTGAGCCCTGCTCTCCCAAGTAAACAGCAGAAGGAATGGATATCCTTCAAAAATAAAATTTTCCATACGTATTTAGAAAATGCACAAAGTTTTACCACCGTATAGGATGACGTTCATATAGTAGCACACATCGAACGATCAGATAAAAAATAATTTTGAAGAAAATCACTGTTATCAACATAAAGAAAATTTCTCTTTCCGGATTTGATCATCCTTCATTTGAAAATCCTTCCAACCAGAAAACATGCCCACAGTCCGAATGCGTATTTCACGTCATCTGAAACACTGTCATTTCGAGTCGAACACCGTCGCGACGTCATCATCACATTTTTAAGAATAGAGGTGATGTCACGAAAAATTTACAGTTCAACGGAGAAACAATCACCAGTACTATGAAGTTTGAAGCGATGATACGAGGTCACTGAAAAAAACATCTTCAGTTGGACCACAAGACGTTTGTCCGAATCTGATGATCGGTGGGACGTTGCGAATATATGAGAGATTTATGGGTAAATTATAATTCCAGTATTTCGGGGTTAATTAGCTCACAAGACAAGACGAAAAAACAGCCGAGCGTAGGTCAGGTATTGAGTCATTGATGCACAGATACGACGAGTTTGCGCAGCCTCAGCAATAAGCACCTGTAAAAAGAAGACAAATTTGGTGCTGATGTGCAGAGCAGCTAGAATTATCATACTTAACTAATCTTAATTAACATTCTATAGGTAGGCCTACTCAAAGTTGAGAAGAGAAATCATTTATAGTAATTTTAGGTGTTGTAGTAAAGACTATTAAGAAAACTGCTTTTGACTCATTTCATCTCTGACAATGTGGCAAGCGATATTATTCTTAGGAATTTTGATAGCAAATGAAGATATTCAGGAGTGGTTGAATTGTGATCATTAACAATTTATGAATTATTTTTTAATCAATGTTTGTAGTATCTATTAATAATTTTATTTTGATATTCAAGTACCGGTAACTGTTTTCACAAAAATGCAATCTGCAAATAAAAACGGAGTATAGCCTATTGCCGACCGCCTGTCAATCGTTCGTGAAATGAAGATAGTCAGGAATGCTTGAATTTTCTATAATATTAACACCGTACATGTAATTTCATTTTGTTAAAATCACAATCTGCAAACACACACATAATGTCATATTGTCTACCGTTTATATGACAGCATCTCTTCAGGTATTCATGGTGACATGCGGGCCTACAACTAACATGTGACCATAATAACTAGGCCTACGATGATATGAAAAGTGCGATGCATAATTTGTAATAAGTAAACACAAATTGATATAAAAGAGTGGCAATGAGTTTGTACTTCGATTGTTTTATATTAATCGTAAGGCATGAAAAATAATTGATTTTGCAAAACTAAACCTATTGTTGGACTGCAACGCATAACTGATCTTTATTACAGTGTGCAGTCCGTCGTGTAGCATCTATGCCTTTTGTGTGCTTGATCATTTTTCTTAAACGACTCGAAATATCAAATTGATATCATTTTCTAAAATGTAGCGATTCTGAAAAAATTAATTGAATATCATGGGCGTTAGCTACAGGTTTTCAGTTCAATATTTATGAAATGGAAATAGTGACCTATTTAAACAAGCTTCCTTGATGAATCCATTTTTCAGAAACAAGATTAAATTGTATAACTTAAGCAGATATCGAATAGCTCAATAGTTTGTCCGCATTGATAAAAATATTCTCCATCTAAACTTTTTGTAGTCCTGGAATAGATTTTTTATGCCTTATACCATGTTCAATTGTTTCAATTTTTTTTCAATTATTTGTCATCCAAATATTGATGCCATAGCACAAGTATAGCCTACTATTGAAGTGCTAAATTGAAATGGTTTTAATGCGTTAATTTAAGTTCTTTCATGCTCATAGTTTCTAGCATGCAACTATTTTGTCTCAACATGCCCAGATTTTTGTGCTATTTTCAAAGCAATCAGAAATTACGAATTTAAAAGCAGTGTATTACCGTTTCAACATATTCCCATTTGATTATGATTCTTTTCACGACTTTTGATCGATTTTTCAACGAGAAACGTCGTCGTGAAAACTGATATGCATGCACATTCTCATGTTGAATTCAAAGTGAATAGGTCTTGGGTTTTCCATCACACAAATGATGTCACATGCCCAAGACTTATTCACTTTGAATTCAATATGCCAAGAATTCCTCTTAGCAGCACATTTTAGGAGTTCTTGATAGTTATGATATTTATGTATAAATAAAGGATTCCCAAAATGTGCTGCTAAGAGGAACCGAGAGGAATTGAGATATTTTGTTGTTGCCAGTAAATTAAATTAAGTGTGACGCTAGTAGCTTTCTAGTATTTGCAAAATTAATAGCAGAGATAGCAGCACAGTCATAGAAATGTCTCTACGTGTTCATGGTCAATAAACCAACTTTTGATTTATCGATTGTATCATATGACCAAATCTTTCCTTTGATTTTGTTTTCGGGATTTCCAAATACATGTACCTAGACTTGCAGTTAAATGCTGTAAGTTGACAAAATAAATTTGGAAACATTTAGAAGCTTACCCTTTTTCTGCGGTTTGATCCAAGTGATGAATTTTAAATTCTGATGCACAAATCAAAGGAACTTGATGGCTTCATTGAGTGGAAGAACTCACTGACTACATGCGAGTGTTCATTTTTGAATTGTGCTCCATGTTGTGCATGAAAACTAAGTAAGATAATGAAAAAACGTAGACGATGAATAAGTGTGTAAGTAGAATATCCTCTTGATGCGCTGACTTTTGTAATATTAAGCAGTTAACACGGGTTCACGAGAACGAAGAGCGCACAACTTGGGCAGCTTTCTGTCCCACGCACAGAACTAGATTCATCTGCGCGCGCTTCGGTTTCCTAGAAAGGAAGAGTTATATGTAACCTTATATCGAAATGGCACAGAATTAGACAACTTGCTCCTTCTCGAATGGAAAATTCGTGTATCGCTTGCTATTGGAAATGGCAAACAATAAGCTGTCAGCAAAGGACAACAGAGCCAGTGAGAGATGCGTGTGTGCTGTGATATCACTTCGCACACACCAAAACACACAGGGACGTATGAGGCGGAAAACCATGCGCATGAATCAAACAGCATATCTATGTCTCATGTTTCTGAGGATGTAGCAGTAAAAATGATAACTCAATTGCATTCATGATATTGTCTTACGCATAAATATACCTAGCTTTGGTATAAGATACCAAGTCAACCCTATAAACGTGGTAGTGTCATATTTTGTGTATACAAAACGAAAAACAGGAACTTCATGCTCAATTCCCCGCGCAAATTTATCATTTTAAATTTTACACGCAAGTTTCAGTATCAGTAATTTGGAAATTGATGCTCAAGTCCAAGTTTTCTTTTCTAAAGTTAATATCAAATTCAGGACCAAAAATGATTAATTAACTGTATAACAACCTCTGGGATCAATATGCAAGAGTAAAATAGGCATGCCTAATTCTTCCAATAGACAGTCCACTGCATAATTTTGATGCGAATAAAATGACAAAATAACTACTTTTCATTGTTTTCATTTATCTTCCAAAGCCTTTTGTAGGAACATCCTATCATCATCATCATCATCATCATGGAAATAAAATACAACTAAAGCACGCCCAATGTTCAATTATGCCTGGTATAATAGATGAATGTGCGTTAGCGCGTGAGTCTGTAGATATCCTCAGGCATTATGAAACGTCTGGTACTCCTTAGTGCAAGGTTTTTTAAGGATCATAGATGGGTGTAATGACCTAGACCTTGGGTGTAAAACCGTCACTACAATTGGCCCTAATTTTGAGTAACAATAGTAATAACACTAGTCACGAAATTCCGCGTAATCCCGCGGGATTCTCGTTCAATCGACGGGAATCTCGTGGGATGTCGTGCAATATATTTTCTCGCGAGAATCCCGTAAGAACCTAGCGGGAATCTCGCGGGAATTGCTTGCCACAAAATCCTGCGTAATCTCACAAGATTCCCGCGATAAACTCTTACTACAAATCTTATGTGCGATCTCTCGGGATTTGGATGAAAGAAATATCGTGAAATCACACATCAGAAAATCACATATACTGGTTTCATAATCTGCAATTCTTTCTGTGGTGTTTTCTTCAAAGACGCTGTTATAATTAAATAGCCTATAAAATACACTAGTCGACGCAATTGCGAAAATCTTGTAAGAAAAACACAAAAATTATTTGAATTGTAAGAAATTTAATTTGGGATTAGATATATTGCAAGAATAACACACCTTATGCATTACAATTTTTCCAATATCTTATGAAGCAATGATAATTAACTTATACAAATATATCTGTAAAATAATAAATTATACAAATATAAATCTAAGCATATGAAAATTGTTAAAATAAAATTATGCATAAAATATACTAAAATGATAATAATACCGGTAGTAAACCGGTAGTATTTTGTTATTATTCTATATTAATGTATAAAACATAAACAAATAAAATACATCAGAGTAATAATGATATGCATGCATGAAGTAATAAAATATATAATATATAAATATAAGTATATAAAAATAAGTTAAATTAAAGTTGTATATAAATATATAAAACATACAAATAATATGTATGAAAAATAAAAATAGATAATTATATGAAAATTAATAATATCAAAAAATTATATAAATTTTCTTATATAAATATGTATAAAAACATTGATATAAATATAAATATACGCATGTGGTTAACGTGGTATTGTCAGTTTCTTTAGGTATCTGCCATTAACTTGTGAAGGGAAAGCTTTCAAACCACATTATGAACAGCAGTATTTGAAATTCACAACATAATTCCAGTGTTTTACAAATCAAAAATATACCGCTCCCTTTCTTTAGCCGAAATTTATTTAAAATCTTAGTGGTCAAACTAACAAGTGGACAACATAATACTTGTGCAATGCAGACAAAATGTAATATGTGGACCATATTATAGGCCTAGATCGGCACGGTTTAAACTAAATAGTCTATCTCTTGACCAAAACGTAAGGTTGTCTATACTCTAGTGCATTGCGCAACTATCACTTAATAAACATAAACTATTTTATTCAGATATTTGATATATTCTAAATTTTGCACGCGCTATTCAGCATTTGATCTAGTTTAATTTGACATATAAAAATTAAAACATTTATCAACATATTCACATCATATCTTCCGTTTTTCAAAAGTACCGCATCAATCAGTTCCGAATTCGAAATTTGATAACATTGAGACCGTCTTCGAATCCTCCTACAGTTTCATTTCAACGATCAACTTGACACAGAAAATGATAAGGAAAGCATTAATTCATAGAAATTTTACCGCTTGACCTCTCTCAAATGCCGAAAATCAATCTGATAGGGAACATACGCCGTATACGTAAGCCTACACTATTTAAAGAACGCTCACAATTTGATTGCCACCAATCCTGCCATCCATAAAGTTTCACATGCTGAACATAGAGGCTAAGTTTGATATGAAGTTAAGGGGGAGCCTTTCTAGGAGTAGGTCCTATACTGTAGCGAAGTAGAAAATTGTATAAAGCTTACTAGATTTAGCTTTGTTGATATAATACGGCGTGACATTCAATTAAGTTAAAAAGTTGGTTACTCTAGGGGGCGGGCGGTTGGTGTGTTAATAGTATAGCAAGATAGTTAAAGACATATGAAAGTACCATGCTTACGGAGAATTCCAAAACTTTAGCGAAGGGGAGATGCTACATGAATGCGCCTAGATACAACAGTGAAACAGATTGAGATGAATTATCTATTGAGGTGTTACGGACAATGAAAAGGGAATCATTAATTGAATGATGAGAAGGGAATAGGCTATATACATGTACTATACAATTGTTATTGAAAGAATATGTCTTTGTTTTTCTGTATATAACTCTATGTATCATGTAGTAACCTATGTCTTAGGGTATCCCACAGACATAAATATTGACTTGTAATGTTGTTGATTTACATCTAAATAAGTTATTTCCATACGACATTTGTATTATGATTTGGCTATTATGATAATGTACTGTAAAGAATAATGAAAACGCTATAATCATCTTTGACGAAATGAAAGACACAGTCTTGGAGAAAAGGTTATAATATATCAATCATACAAGTTGCAATCTTTATTGATAGCGAAAAGCAGGCAAGTGGAAACCGTTTAGCTTTCAACTAAGAAACATCTATTTAGCGCACCACCTCAATACTCGTACTTCATTTCTTTATCCGCAAACTTTCATTTCGAACCTGAAAAGTAACAGGATAAGATCATTGATGCAAATTTTGTATTGCTATTGACTTACTGGTATGTTTTCTCATAATGGTTCTAGTTAAGTCAATTTTCATTTATACAAAAATAAGGCTTTTAGTTTTTGAGTAACAGTTCTTAAAAATGTCACACGTTTCACGATATGTTTTTGAGCACATATATGTATTATGATTTATGAATATAGGGCGACCGTACCTTATTTTTGATTGCTTTCCAATCTCTATTTTTGAAGAGAGTTGGCATTTCGTCTAGTATGACGCATGCGTCTTCTTTCTTCATCACCTTCCCGGACCGAATCCACGATGCACATCGCATTCGTAGAAAACTTGTTTGATCTTTCGTCCAGGGATTTGCTGAAATACAAGAAAACATACATATACATATTAAAGCTTATCAATAATGTAAGGGTTTGTAGGAATGATTATAAGCTTATATTTTACTATATGTCAACCAACCTGTTCTAATACTAAGAGCGTTAATAAGTAATATAAGTAACTTAGAGATTATATTATATGATTATGGTTGTATCATAATTAGAGGTTATATAAGTAACTTATAATATAAAACATCTACCATTGGCTTCAACCGACCTTGCGATCGATTAAATTTCACCTCAGTCACTACCGTATCATTCGTATATTCGGAGTATTATTGAATAATATGCCTCTCCGGCCTTTTGCGGCGTTAATGAAAGTGAGCTGAGAAACATCGTACGTATACAAAGCAGGTGCCAATTCATCATATGCGGAGGCAGACTTTGTGATTGTAATGATTTTCCTGATTTACAAAGCCGTTTTGATAAGCATGAGATAAAATTTTTTGCAAAGATTACGGACCCCAAAGTCTACATTACTTGTTACCGGAAAGATTACCATCTGGACGATTTAATTATCGCTTTTGTAAGTCAATGAGACGACACAAATGTTTTATTCATAAGGTGATTTCAATGCATAATTTCAACGATGATTTGTGACATGCACCCTGTACTTCCTTTTTCTGATTTCTAATCTTGAAATGTAAAGATATTATATCGAACACTTTTTTACTATAGTGACAAAATATGACGAAGAGAGACGCTAAATGCGGTTAGATTTCTAAGGGTTTCTGTTAGTACATGTATATGAATAATTCTACGCAAATCAAAACTCAAAATGCGACTTACATTTGTCAAACTTTTTGGGGTTGGTTTTGGTTTTCTTAGTGGACTGAATCTTCGCTGATGTTACTACCGTTGCATCTCCTGCTGCTACAGTTGCATTTCCTGCTGCTACAGTTGCATCTGCTGTTGCTACTGTTCCATCTACTGCCACTTCTTGAGGATTCGAAGAATTCTTGTGACTCGGGGAATTTTCTCGTGTTGGGGATTCTCCTGAGTCATTCTTAGTTGATCGATGTTGTTGGTCAGCTTCCATTAACAGTCGTGAGATCTTAACGAGTTCGGTAGTCGAGTCCCGAAGCCGGTACCACCGTTTATGTACTTCGAAGGTATGACCGTAGTGGTCGCAAAGTAGCCGGAATTGAGCTTCAGATAAATTCTTCAGCTGAAATATAATACATGTACATGTAACTTCACAAAATTAAATTATTGACGGACAGCTGAGCATGTTTAAAACGTTTTAGATGGGGTATGCATCATTTTTAAAATTTCTATCATACACCATTTACTTACAAGTAGTTTGACTTAGTAGTAAGAACTTGAATTATTAATCACCTGCAAAGTTGTAGCGCTAAGCTTCCTGAACTTCGTTGAATTGATATCTGCTTCACTGACGATCTGTGCTTCTCTTACTGCATTTCTCAGGGCATCGTGACCCCTGATATGCCCACGAGTTTGATTGCAAAATATGAAACAATTATGCGAAGTCTCACTTAACCATTTCATTGTGGGTCCCACTATTGGTGGAACAATCACAGGGACAAATCTGTTTCCCTTACCATTCACGTAAATTAAGTCGAACACCTGGACCAGTATTTTTTCGGTCTCATCTAGTGAGGCTGCGTCTTTTAAAATGTCATGCTTCCATTTGTTTCGCCATTCCCAATGTTGAATTTTAATCTTAGCAACTTCTCCAGACCTCCTTTTGTTAAAGATTATGAGACGAGCAAGCACCAATTCGGAGATTTTTCTACGATGCGTGTCATTTCTTGGTAGGGATGTCAAGTTTTCATCGAGATAGTGAACCAACTTGTTAATGGTTTCCGCTTCGGGGAGAACTTGAGGTAATCCAGATGATGAGCACTTGAGGGTGTTTCTGGCGTTTTTACAGACCGGCTCCAGATAGTAGTTCAACAATAGAGGCAGATTCTCAAATTCCTTTACTTTTCCCCAGTTACTTTCTTTCAAAGCAAGAACATGGAGAAGTACTGCAACTTTTTCTACTGTCTGTTTTAATCTTATGACTGAAGAAGGGCGATCCATGGAGACTTTCAATTCACCATCTTCTTCGTTAGTTCTATAATTGAAAATTCTTTTGAAGACATCTTTCACTGTATTGACGTTTTGAGGGGTAAGCAAATCTGATAAGGTAACATCAGGCTTCTGGAGCTTCTTTCTGGAATCAATCAAGCACTCACTCAATAAACGCACCTTGTTCGATATCGTATTGAAGGCTTTAATACCACTGCTATCCACTTCCTGGATTATGAATTCGCGAATGGTCGAATCCTCCTTTGCAACGATCGTCACGTTGTCGTTGTGCATTCTTCCAAAGAAATTTGCTAAGTCCACACCCTTTTCTGTCGTACAAACTAAATGTGAAGGCCGAAGTTTTTGCACATTAGCACCAGACTCAACCACTGGGCACGAGTGTCGATATATATCTTTCTTATTGTAAAACCCGTAGCAGCGACTGCATGCTATGTACGAATCCATGTCGTGCGAAATATCTCTAGTTGATGTAGGCCTTTGAACTACGATAAGATTTCCACCGACTGTTAGCACTTTTTTGTTGTATTCGAAGTTCCCCATATTTCGAAAAACTTGTAAGAGCCGTCTTCTTTGAATTGATCCTTTCGGCAATCTTCTCATCTCATCAACATCTGCTCCGTGTCTCCGAACTAGGTGGTCACATAAGCTAGTGCTCAATACTGATATTTTGCAAAAGAAGCACACGTCTCGTTTGTCGAACTTCTGCTTCGGCTTATTATTTGTTCCCAGGACAAATATTTTGACTTTGGACGATTTCGGTATTTCATCTGAATCGATCTGCAACAAATGGGAAACGTGTGTTGAACGTGTGGGCCTATACATTCCTCTGTGGGCCTTGAAAGTATACATGTCGACAAACATAATGCTGGTTGCATTAGGTACGTTTAGATTGTAATTATGACTAGAAAATATGATTCGAGATAAAAAAATCGAGGTTATGAACTTTCATTATGAATTTACAGCTACAAGACGAGCCGGGGCTCCATTATAGATCGATATTTCCCCGAGTCAGATCGTTATTAACTAAGAGCATATTTAATATAAGAATTCATTCTCAACGCAACCGCCATCTGATCATAGGTCGATATGTCCGCCGTAGATTTTGTAGTAAAAATTGTATGTTAGTAATTCATAAAAAATCAAAGATTTTTTTTCAGAGTAATTATTTTTGTGATACAGTCTTATTGTAGGATACGAATTACCATATATATATATAAACTGATAAACAAAGATATCGAAGTTTCCATTTTTCAGCGAAATGAACTGTCCTATGTGTATTGTCCTAATGAAGCAGAACACAGCAGTCAAAACTTCTACTTCCCTATTATGCCGATACGAGGCAATATCTTGAGACAACTTAATTAATCATCTACACTACGGAATCACAGCTCATAACTTAAAGAAACAGTGCTACCGGTTGTGCGGACATGCCAACTAAACGGATAAGAAGCCTTGTCTATAGACATCAGGGCCTGTGGAAGTTAATCAGATGCAATCGATAACATTTACCAACAGAAATCGGACAACATTTGAACAGGTTGTTAGAACTTTTTCTGTCATACGAGAATGAATACTAAAGTATTTCAGACCTTCTGCTTAACTTATGTAATTTGTGTTTTGGAATAATTTGCTGGTTTTGATTACAACTTGAGGGGTCCATAATTTGCACATACGCAATTGTCATGTGTCAAATAAAAGTATTGTTGAGTAAATGTCCAAAATCTTGCCGAACAAATGGCCCTAACAATACTATCTGTATAATCAAAAGTACGCACAATGTAGGGGTTATATTTCTAAACCATCATGATTTCCATTTATCTGATAAAATACATGATATTTCAATACGATTCAGAAATTATTTATTGGTAACGGTATCGAAGTAATTGAAATTAACGACAGAGACTTTAGTATAATAAGGAAATGACATCCCACCTCGTCTGAAATGTCGCAGTCCTCCGTCATCTTAAGATTGATCAATGGTCGTGTATCTTTTCTGCAAACCTGAAAAATATAATATCTTGTTAATCATTTGTGAGATGTAGTCAAATTAAAACATGCTTCTGTACTTCCCCCACAAAGTTCAAAACCTTTTGAATTTACTAGTACATCTATACTGCTATAGACCATACTTCTAAGAATTCAATCTTTATTGGATCTTTTAGGTTATTGCTGCATATATTTTTTAATAATATTTCTTCAAAGAATCACTCTCGGAAATCAACTTATTTGGGTACGGTACTTATCAAAGTCAATAAATCTTCAAGATAAAAATAGGACTATACGAGTATATACATGTATACGGATACACCAGGAAACACTTTTATCGTGTTTCACAGCAGGTCTTACTAATTAACTAGTAGTACCAAGTATTTTACAGCCTTCTGAGTAATGGCATAACCAAGCCTGTACAATCGCAAAGAATTTCAGAAATAGTTACATAGCATACATATCTATCACAGTTACACATACATACCGGTTCTTCCTCAACGTCTGATTCGGGAATGAAAACCACTTCAGCGATCTTGTTGGCTGGGGTTCGCTTGGTCGGGAGAGAGTAGCGATCGATAACTTCAGGCCGGATACGTTGTGCTTCCTGTAAATGTAAATGACATACCCTTGAGATGATATATTTGATGTTACTTCACGAAAGGAATTCTATGGTCATGAGAGAGTATAACACTATTATTTCCATGGTGCATAGTTTCAGTTTATTGGAAACAGCCTTACTATATATAGTGACTTTTCCTTAAAGTATTTCATTGATATGCTCTTCATTTGTTGCTACGAAGATCTAAGCCAACACTAGAGATTTCTACAGTTGAAAAGGTTTCAAGTTTACACATCCATTCGGAAATCTATGCCCAAACCCACACATCCATTCGGAAATCTATGCTCATTCGGTAGTGATGTCGATCCCTACGAGATAGTTACGGAGAATCGTTAGGACAGTCAGTCTGCACTGCACCAGCTATAGCTCAGTCAATGTATAGAGTAATGAACTTACATTTACTTCTTCAGACTGCGAAACTTCAGATTCCGGTCCATCTGTGTCTGCGTCGTCTGATTCTTCCGGCATGTAATCTAAATCCTTCCCTTTGGCTGGGGCTCGCTTGGTCGGGAGAGAGTAGCGATCGATAACTTCAGGCCGGATACGTTGTGCTTCCTGTAAATGTAAATGACATACCCTTGAGATGATATATTTGATGTTACTTCACGAAAGGAATTCTATGGTCATGAGAGAGTATAACACTATTATTTCCATGGTGCATAGTTTCAGTTTATTGGAAACAGCCTTACTATATATAGTGACTTTTCCTTAAAGTATTTCATTGATATGCTCTTCATTTGTTGCTACGAAGATCTAAGCCAACACTAGAGATTTCTACAGTTGAAAAGGTTTCAAGTTTACACATCCATTCGGAAATCTATGCCCAAACCCACACATCCATTCGGAAATCTATGCTCATTCGGTAGTGATGTCGATCCCTACGAGATAGTTACGGAGAATCGTTAGGACAGTCAGTCTGCACTGCACCAGCTATAGCTCAGTCAATGTATAGAGTAATGAACTTACATTTACTTCTTCAGACTGCGAAACTTCAGATTCCGGTCCATCTGTGTCTGCGTCGTCTGATTCTTCCGGCATGTAATCTAAATCCTTCCCTTTGGCTGGGGCTCGCTTGGTCGGGAGAGAGTAGCGATCGATAACTTCAGGCCGGATACGTTGTGCTTCCTGTAAATGTAAATGACATACCCTTGAGATGATATATTTGATGTTACTTCACGAAAGGAATTCTATGGTCATGAGAGAGTATAACACTATTATTTCCATGGTGCATAGTTTCAGTTTATTGGAAACAGCCTTACTATATATAGTGACTTTTCCTTAAAGTATTTCATTGATATGCTCTTCATTTGTTGCTACGAAGATCTAAGCCAACACTAGAGATTTCTACAGTTGAAAAGGTTTCAAGTTTACACATCCATTCGGAAATCTATGCCCAAACCTACACATCCATTCTGAAATCTATGCTCATTCGGTAGTGATGTCGATCCCTACGAGATAGTTACGAAGAATCGTTAGGACAGTCAATCTGCACTGCACTAACTACTTATAGTTGAGTTAGCGTCCTATAGATGTATAGTATTTGGTAGAATGTCGATAGTGTATTTTCAACATAAGCCTTTATCTTAAGAAGTGGACATCTCCAAACATAATATACATGTATATATCTTTATTTCGGTTAAAGGAAGTACACTGTCATTATGGAGATGTACATGTAATAGCGGAATCCTTCTTATTCTAGTTATGTCTTTGCTGTACTTGAGCTCGTCAGTCAGCTTCATGTTGAATAATAAAGTGCTCGATGTAAACTGAAGGTTATATTGAAGCTTAGCTCTGTATGAGGTAGCCCACTCGAATGCTTTGCACACCGATGGACCACATTACTATCATTGTACCGATTAATGAGCTTTCATTAACTTCTTTTTACCGTGAATCTTCCGATTCTCATCTTTTTATTTCCAAATGTTCACAACTATTCGGATATATACGCTTGGCTAAGCTTAACATAAACGTCGTTTAGTTATGTTAATCGTATAATCAAAATCACTTTCTGATTGCTGTCAGCAGATACGATGTTTTGTTTGTTTAAATAATTAGTGTAGAAAGGTTTCGTATACTTTGTATGCAGATCCAATGTGAAACTTACCTCGTTTTCACTCTCCAAAACCATAGTTCTTTCGCAACAATCAAATATGCTTGTATCATCTGATCCATAGACCTGTCAATGGGAAATGCGTAAACACATTAGGCTGATTGATTTTTCACACTGTCAAATATTTCGATTTAAGTAAGCATTCTAAAAAAACAGCTGCTAACATTTAAAACTCACTACTTACTTCAATATCACTATCAGGGACATAAAATGTTGGTATTGGTTGTGTAGTCTCAGAACTGAATTCATTTGTAAAAGGAGGTCCGGTAGATTCCCAAGTCTGAAAAATTAAATATTGATATCACACATAAATGTACATCATAATAAACAATTATTCATGTGAGTACAAACATTTAAGCGTGACTGTGTCTAAGTTTATGGAACTATTGAGAAATGAGGATCAAAACTTTTAGAAATATGAACAGTTCCGTCAAATATGTGTTACCTAGCCTCTCAAAACTCATTATTCAACGAAAAAGACAAAGCTTAGCCATCTAATACAGCCCGACCGTACATGGACTCCTAATACTTTTTATATCATTATCAAAATTTGGTACTTGTAGTAATTCATCCGAACCTAAGACGACCAAATATAGACCACAGAAAACTTGGTCTGGATTACTTTATCTGAATTTAGAACTCTCAAGTAGGCCTACATATCCAGTTATTAAATAATTGCAAAGGGAAAACTCACCAATTTAATCAGCTGGTTCAGATGGAAGCACGCATCAATTCGTCGTAACATAGGCTTTGCTCCATGCATTGTTTCAGGTGGATCGCCCTGTAACCAGAACAAGAGACATTGTATACTTCACAATTAAATGTATTTCACAATTTATCAAATTATTTCTCACATCTGACAGTAAAATAGTATCATCACTGTCGTCCGCACATATGTCAACATGTTTCGGATCTTCAAGATATCCGCGCAACTAAAAAGTGTAAGAAAGTAATGAACAATTCGAAACAAAGACACTTGTTAGAACAAGACACAAAGATAATAAAACTTACATCAAGCACCTCAACATCCATCTCATCATCTTTAGTCGCCGTAATCTTTTGTGGATTTTTCCCAGTCTGAAAATATGGTTATGAACTTAAAGAATCCAGACTGAAAGTTTGATTGATTAAACATTTTTAACAAATAATTAAACAGCAACGAAACTCTTCAGAAGATCATCATTTTCAAGAGGTAATCAGAAATAGTAGACCTATATGTATTTAACTATATTCTGTACATAATTTTAGCTTAACCGAATTATCCAATGTTTTATTTACTGATCTATTAAGAGCCCATCTTTTTAAACCTACATGTCTTGTTTTATATATACGCTTGTACAGGTTTCTGCTTGTACCTCTAAGTTCAGCAAGTTTAGCAATTTACATAATACTGTACTAATAACCTCATAACATTTTCATACTTAGCTTTCGAAAGATTAATATGATTAACCAAATGAATTTTTGACAGCTACAATGCACGAGGTTTTTTATTGCTATAGAACATAAAGATAAAAGAAATTACATTAATGAGAGCTGAAGCTCAGTATTCCCTAAATGGTGACCTTCAACCCTTGGGGTAATTGCGTTATATATACTCGCATAGCAAATCTATCAATTGTTCATTTCAAGTTTTGTTGATTTAGGATACACTATAAGCTTTTAGGTATTAAGATATATTTCTAATTCAATTCTTAACGGAGAGACCAGCGCCTAAAACTAGTGAGATAATTGCTTTTTTATCAACATGAACAGGTTTATCCTATTTAGGAGTGTACATGTATGTTATTCCTTTCGGTTGATGCGTGATCTCTGATCTTTCAGCACTACGAGTATTTCTCTATTTCTATGTGATCTTCCGAAAACCAAAAACTGGCATCACGAAGTCATAAGACGAGTGATGATAACTTTACCTTCCTTCGATTCATTTTCAAGCTTTAAAACAAATATAAAAGTAATTATTCAAATTCAGTATATTACCATGATAATTCAATCATGACAAGTAAAAAGATACTAACTTGTATAGTATAAGTCGGAAAAACTTACATTCGTTTAGTTGCCAATAGTTTCGCTGCTCGAGGCATTCTGAACCTGAAATATTATCTGAAAAAAAAATCAAAAATAAACATAGATTGCTACAACAAACGGAATTATTAGGCCTACAGTATTTGCGCGCATAGATTTACGCTATATAGGCCTACAATAGGTACCTTACTTAATAAATGTCTTTCCTTAGTTTCCTTAATGAACCACATGAAACTTGGATCTTTTGTAGAAAGCCCCCGCCACTAACGTTAAATTCTCAGCTTTGAGAAAAACACCCCCGCCACGTTAGAGTCACTGCAGATTGCGTTGAAAGTGCAATGAGCGCTTCCGTATTAGATATCTATGCATTAGCTATGTTGGTTCACCTTCTCTATTCATCACACCTGCACGTAGGCTATAGAATTCTGGCGACGGAGTGATTTGTAATTCTACTCGTGCTATTCAGTTAACTTAGCGATTTATTTCACAACTACCGTACTGAAAGCACGAGCATGAATCTATTAGAATTGTCGTCATTAGTTCATGACAAAAGCTCCGCTATTGACTTTTTGAAAGAGCACGGAAGTTTTGAATATATTTTTGTGGATAAAATTTGTCTATTTTCAATTTCAGTATGTGGCGGGGGCTTTCTACAAAAGATCCTGAAACTTACTTAATTCGTCTGATAGTGCGTCATTCTCGTTGACTGCTAACGATATCGAACAATTACTAAAGTGTATTAGCCAGCCAATGATATTTACCTTTGTGTGTCTCCCTCATATAATTGGATTGTCAGCGGCGCGCTTGCTACTCTAAGAACGGCCCTCCCGTATTTCAACTATATAAATGCATGAAATGAAATGAAGGTTTCGACCGAAGCATGAACGGCGCGTTCA
Organism: Prostheceraeus crozeri; assembly: GCA_907163375.1. Taxonomy (NCBI): domain Eukaryota; kingdom Metazoa; phylum Platyhelminthes; order Polycladida; family Euryleptidae; genus Prostheceraeus; species Prostheceraeus crozeri. Next base: position 28,165 of record CAJQUW010003165.1, read on the forward strand.
ATTTTCTTGGAAATCCTCTCAGTGCAGAGCTATGACAACGATAACAGCCGTCGGTATGCATCTCGACGCACAGTTTTCCCTTGTTTGTAATAAAGAGATGGTGAACTATTCATGGAACTTACTGTCGGTGACCTGAGATCCATTTCTATGGTCTCCCTAAACGCTACTTAGGCAGTGACCGTTTTTGATACTCATCAACTGCGATCTGAACGAATATTATCGGCTCATCACAAATCAGGAAAACACAAATGTTGAGTGACAAATGACTGAGACTGTTCAAGTTGCTAAGGCGAGTACTTCGTCAATTACAGTGACTCACTGATCATTGGAGTGACAGACATATAAGAATAACTTTGAGTGACAGTCTGCATTTCTTTTAAAGACGATGTAAATACCTTTATCCATTGAAATAAATTGTTAATCCACAGTTTCTCTAGATAAACTATAAAATATTTGTATCTATGTTTTTACCCGAGGAGAGTAGAAGTATATAGTACGTGTATTAAGCTTCGAGATATCTTGAGAAACAATAAGAAGTTCCGTCCAAACTTCCATGAAAGACAAAGTATATGTTGCCAGATTTTACATCCTGTCGTTTTTGCCACCAGGTTGCCAACTGCCAATGATCTATGTTCTTTTATTTATGATATTTGATAGGCCTATATGTTATTTGATCTAAACGTATATCATAATCATTGATCGAATTAAGGTCTACATCTCAAAATGGCCCATCCAAATAACGCGTTTTCTACCTGAAATATTTCCAATACAATTTTTACCTGTTTTTTGTGTTTAATCGGATATATAACACTAAATCTCAGCATTCGATCTCAGAAATTACTAAGTAACCAGTCCTAGAGCGACACCTTGCTTGACATTAAATACACCTTAATCTTTAGTTTAAGATTGGCAAATTTAGTTAATTTTCAAAGCGCCTAAGATTCTTTAGAAATTCAAACTATCATCTAGTGATGTGTTCCTCATTATAATTCATAAATTAAGTTAATATCGGAGCGTTAAATTTATCCAGAATATATATCAAATTAGCAGTAAACAATGAATTGCATAAAGAAATATCGCAGTCGCAAATAAAATCACACACTACAATGAAAGTGATCCAAAAGCTCCAAATCTATGCTCACATAAGTCCAATTATTTTTAAAGAACTGGCTCACTTAAAGGAGGATCATTATTTTGCTATTTTCCAATGAGCATGAATATCCTGACTGATACACATTTAATTTTCATCGTACTGACTGTAACTTCATTATTCAAACGATAGATGCCAGTTGACAAAGTCAATCTCAAGTGTTTTTTTTGTAATATATGGACGTATAATTGTTCCTTTTATCCTAAAAATGCGATTTAATATGTTTGAGATCTATGCGCGCATATATTTCTCTGAGCATAGACTTGTATTGTAAAAGTATTCAAATCGCATAGATTTAGACTATCTACGTCCACACACATCGATGCCTGGCTTCGATTCAATGTATGCACTATACAGTGAGCAATGCCGAGGAGAGGATGTGAAAACATCAAGTGAACTAATTTTCGTACGCCTGCTACTTTCTTTAATAATGATCGGAAGGGTCAACATTATGGAGAAAACTTGTGGGCAATGATCTGAATTCTTCGAATCTGAAGGAATTTTGGCAATCGAAGCACTTCGCTGGAACTCACATTAATCCGCAAGCGACGCACGACTTTTTTCCTATCTCTGTAAGGTATTAGGAATTCCTTTTTGGCCACCTAATAGGCTCCTCAATGTGCCGTCCATTTCGTATTAATCACGCTTCTAGCAAACCGAAGCAGATAAACAAAATATTTAATTCTATGGTCCCACGTGATGGGCGGACAATAATTATTAAGCAGGGACGCTGAGTCACAGGTATCAACAGTTCCCAGCGAGAGAATATTATCGACCGCTCATGGCTCGCGAATGCGGCCACGATCAGGCTGCCAACAATGTGACCGAACTTCCTCAGCTGCGTGCGCGTGGCGAATTTCCTTAATATAGTGACGGAAAGTTATAGAAGCGAGATACGATTACGCAGACTGAGCGAGATACTTATGCAATTGTTTCTTTCAGTTACATGCTGATTTAATATCATAAGTTTTGCAAATTACTAGCTAAGTAATTTAGCGATCACACGAGCAAACTGATCAAAGTCGACTTGCTGATGGGCACGGTGTGGAACTTAGAAACTTCAATAAATGTTTCAATTTGAGAAGAAAAATGTGTGCCGATAGAATTGCTTAATATTGAAAAAATATGTCATGTGTAGGCCTAATATTGTTGACCTGTTCGTCAGCATTGACTGATGTTATTGCCATTGTAGCTACAATGTACATGTAGTGAATGTGAAAGATGATGAAAAATGAGTAGAAGAAGAGGAAGAAAAGAGGAACGAGTGAGTGAGTGAGAAAGAGAGAAGCGATGAAGTCACCTGAATATCTTAATTATACCCACCATTTCATCAAATATAAAGGGCATATATAAAACACTCGAAATAATAGTAGACATGCATATTTCATATGTCGTATAGGCCCTATATGTTTAACATGTCGATATCCATGGATCATCGATGTTTTATCCATGAGCGATTCTTTGAGTAATTTAAATGCATTTGTTACTTCTTACAGCATCAATATTATTAGTAAAGTCGGTATCTAACTCAAATGGACAATTCTTCTCTACAGGAAACGCTCTTTTAATTATGTATTTTATCCACGTACATGGATCATCGATGTTTTTACCATGTACAATTCCAAATTACTATTCTGAGTAATTTTTATATACATTTCCCACTCTTTACAATGCTAAATATTATTAATATAGTTATATCTACACCAAAATAGACCATTTTATTTAATAAGGAATGAAATTTCTTGATAGGATTTATCCATGATACATGCATCATGCATGTTTTATCCAAAAACGGGCATCTAGGGTATCTTGATGACAAGTGATGTAATGTCTCTTGATATTGTAGACTTTACAAACGCTAATCAAAGTACCACATAAAAGACATAGAGGTCGATCATTTTTTTCAATAACGAAGTAATTTAGTTCCCACTCACATTGAAATTGACGAACAGAAGCATTACGTGTAGATTTGAGTTTCTTTTTCTTTGGAGACTGATCAACATCAGCCGACGGAACTGTGGAGGCATCTGAACTCAGTGAGCTGTCTGGGGGTGTAGTAGACGTTGAGGCTGATGTTCGTATTAACCATTTATCCATGATGATCAGTAGCAATAAATCAGTCAGTCAGTCACTATCACAAATCTTAAATCAAAACCTTGAATGCATGTGTGCGATTTCCATTTTAATAATACCTCTGCGTAAAGCTTGACGTCACTCTCATCTTCCCAAACTCGACCATACACCAGTCCTTGAACAATAGAGACGATCGAACTTACCATTCATACCGTGCGGTGTGTTGTATGAAAAGTGAAGCTATCTACAAATGACTGATGTATGAGTGAAGTCGATTGACGATCGCCAGCGCTGTCTCGATGACGCCAACCACAGGCAAGATAGCGTGTAGGCAGATAGTTGTCTTAGAATAATAAGGGTTTATTTTGACGAAATTGAGTCAGTGAGTGAGAAAAATAACTAAATGATATTCGTCAAAGTAGCAAGAAACATCGATGGCCCATTGATGACTTTTGGACACTGATGGACTGTGGCCCGCGGGCCGAAAAATAAAGTTTTTATATTTCTTTGGCGGGCCACAGTCTTTGGTCTCGTGGGCCACAAATGGCCCGCGGGCCACGGGTTGCCCACCACTGCATTAAAGTAAAAAATTACATGATACTTTCTACTGCGTTACAAGCAGCAGGATATTAACACTCAAAACCGTACAATATTAATTTCGATTCTATTGCACGTACTGCAAGGCAATGATTCTTTGCGCATAAATAGCAAGTACACAGAAATGAAAAATGTCTATATAACTATTACTATTAAAATCGAGAATGCATGAAATCCAAAATGATAATTTCTGTTAATTTCATAAAGTAAAAATAATTTATGCTTGAGAAATATGGTGGAGTATGCTTAGAGAATAGTTATCGTGCAAATAAAATCAACTGAGTCACTTTGGCACTCAGATTCGAGTAGATTAGGAACTTTTGGGTAGTGTTGACGTCGATATCACCAGACCTACAGATACTATAGATGTGCATTAAATACGAAATAAATTGAAAAATATATTAATGCTGCTCAAAAATATTTAGTAAATCTACTACTGTTCAAGATATATAAGTAGTATTCAGAGTTCTTGTAAAATGAGAGACAATGGGAACAAATCATCTGGTTGCGAATCATCATTGATGAGAAATGATAACAGACGAAATTAGACATTAACCAATCAAATTCAAAGTGATCTGCTATCCGCATTGCGGTTTGGTGGCAAACGAGACCGCCAAATTTTATTCAGGCAGTCGCTATCAGATGAACGCGTTCTGGTATCCATGAAAGTCAAACCACCTACGTTTGGAAGGAAATGTTATTTACCTTTGATAAGTAGGTTTCTCAACGAAATTAAATTCATTTGGAAGCTCCCGGTTTACAGTGTAAGTATTCTACAATACTACTTTATATTTTGCGTATGCAGGTTCACGAATGAGCCATTTATAAACTGGGAGCATCATTTGGAAAGAATTATGGCTTAGAGGTAAATAATTAGGAGGCCATCTGTTATTCGCCCCAATATGATTATCAACTGACAAGCTTGGACAAGCTTTGATGTCAACTTCTTTATATGAATGGTATGAAGTGCGAGTATGCAAAGGCGATAGCAGTAAATACGCAAGCGACAGTATTTAGGGTGCTGGCCATTAGTCGTATGCATTTCCAACAATCCCACATACGAATAGTGGCATTCTTACCGGAGAACGATCTTTCCCTGCTCTAAAATATCTCAAAAATTCTTTACGATCGAGCATGGAAGAATATCGATTACGGGGATTAGCCCATCTTTATAAACAGAGATATTCAGATCAATCGCAGCCAATTGTTAGATAACTTTGTCATGCGGAGTAGACAACGATCTGACTTTTTGTAGGCACTGATTCTCCAATATAGACTGAACACTCCTGAATACCAAGCCAATTTCTACTTCCTTTGTGATGTGCAGATTTGAATTATAATCTGAACTTGTATAGAATTACCATAATTTTGGAAAATTTGGCATAGCTGATTTTTCATAATTTTTGCAATATTTGACAATACTACAGACTTTATCAACATAGTATGAATATATCATATATCAGTGTAAATCAACACCGGATAAATCAGATTGTTTCAATTCAATTCAGCAGAGTAAGTGAACAACAATTTACTATGGAATAATAGGCCATAGTCACGAGTGAATATAATTTGTGCCCCCTGGAGGAATTTCTGGATGCGCCACTGGCAAGCGAATATTATTTGAAAGTAAATTTATCAGTGAAAATGCTTGTCGTGCAAGGGTGCCTACATCATCCCTTTGTTGGTGTTAATAAATTTCCATTGACTTCAATTCTTCTTCATGGGCACCATCAGTCTTCGAGTTTAGAGAAATATTCCACCGGTGTCTTTCAGATCTTCCGAGGAAAACATGAATAAGTCCAGCTGCGATCGCGAACCCTATTGATACGTAAAACACAGTTATCCAAGAAGAGCGATCACTTTTATCTGCGGTCATATAGTCGATGACGATTGGAGCTACAATTCCTGCTGTACTCGTAAATAGGTTACCGATGGCGAACATAGTCCCAGCAAACTCTGGGCAGATGTCTAATGGCATCGTAAAATACCCACCATATATGGCACCAAAGAAAGCATAACCAGCTGCCAACGAAGTCACAGTCAGCGGTGCGTTGCAAAAGAATGTCACAAATAAAAAGCAAAAAGCACTTCCCCAAAAGCCAAAGAGGGTTAAGATCTTTCTACAGATAATCTTGGACACCAATTTCCTAGATATTACGAAATCAGCTAATTGAGTAAAGCAGTTTGCAGAGATGACTTCCATTAGAGGAGGCAAAGCAGATAACATGCCATTGGTTTTAATATCAACCTGTAAAGCATCGGATAAGAATTGAGGGAGACATAGCAGCATGGAATAAGAAACCCATCCCATCGCAAATGATATTGATACATATACTGACAGCTCTTTCGACAACAGCATTCTACGCCAAGGTATGCCCGCCTTATTCAAAGTCTTCTGGTCAACTCCAATTGACTCTTTTATGTAATTCTTCTCCGATTCTGTAATTCTTGGATGATCATCTGGTGAGCTCGATACCAACAGTCCCCATGCAAGAGTCCATAACAATCCTAATGTACCATTAAAATAGAAAACGGATGGCCATCCACCAAGCGAAGATGAAGCACACATGAATCCAGCAATAATTTGTCCAAAAATTATGCCAACATACGGCCCAGACATTGCAATGGTAAGTAAAACGCTGTTTTCCTGTGGGGGAACCCATCTTCCAAGCATTGCCACCACTGAAGGAAACGATACACTGGACCCAAGACCTTGTAAAACCAAAATGAATATCAGAAGATACGGACTTGTACGAGCAGACATCGGCGTTAGAAAACATAAAACAGATATCCATGCAATACTTCCCCCCATACACCATTTGGCTCCATAACGTTGAGCGAAGCTTCCACCGGGGATTTGAAGCAACAAGTAACCCCAGAAAAATGAACTGAGAATAAAGCCTTGCAACTCACGTGACCATTCAAATTCACCAGGAATTTCCGCCGACTTCAGATAGTTTGTATTATCTGTACTATTTGAAATAGCAACATCAGAATAACAGCCTTCGTTTCTATCTAATGAGTTGCTGGACGTACTCGTATTGTGCGCCTCACTGCCATTATTGATCACCATTGCAATTATTGAAATGCTTAGTCCAATCCTCGTGGAGAATAGAATCCCCAAGCCGATCGTAGCAGAAAATGACACGACGTGTCGTTGCCCAAAACATGGGCCTTTATTTCTTCTATTTCTCAATGACATTGTCAACAAGATGTCTGGCACATATCAAGCTGTTTAGTTTGAGAGAAGGCAAACGTAATGGTTCATGACACTTTAACACAACGTTAGGAATACTAACACTATGTCGTTCAACAGCTGTTTACTTTTAAGTATCGTGTGATGACACAGACCCACGATAAGCCTTATTACATATCTAGCAATGCAGCACCGTTACATAATTTGTCGTAGTTTACAGGGAAGTTTCATCTGTAGTTCTAAAGTTTAGGTATTACTGCACTAGTTATTGGATTTGAAGCGTTAAACCTTTCAACTCAAGAGTTTTAAGATAACATGCTTTTTTCAAGTTGAAACTCATGATATTATCAAACCCGACTTGTTAGTTGATGTAAAGGTCTCATTACATGTCAGGTGTGTATTTGCTAACGTCCGATTACTGTACATATCACTTTATCACGATTTGAGCTCTCACAGTGGCGTCATTGCAGAAAATCTTTACTGAGGGCGAATGATTTGTGTGATGAATAATTACCAATAGACATAATAATGAATGACAAAAAATACTTATCATTCAGCAAGGAGCCCTATAACCAAAGAAATAAATTCAAACGAAGTACATTTTAAAAGGCAGTTTGTAAAACAATGAATGTCCCCTATTTTCTAGTGGCGAATTGGTCGATAACTTTATCGATGTCAGCAACTTTGCATTCCTCGTTTAAGCAGCCCATGATAAGTAAACCACTCAAACGTTCGTTTCCCAAGGAATTCCTCAAAACAACTTCACCCGTTTCATGTTTGAGAAGTGTCTTCATCCGACACAGTTGTGCATGGTAACGCAATGACAAGTTTTATCAGCTTCAAAATTTGCTTTAAACCACTGGAAAATTGCTTTAAAAATTGAAGTTGCATCGTTGCATTCTTCATTTTGACTTATAATCACTACTAGCGTTGTAATCAGCTCAACACTAAGAGAAGCTTCGTCAATATGACAATGTGGATAAGCCTTATTCAATTTGATTGATTTTTCTTCCGAGAGAAATCCGAGAGAAATGATCAGCTCATGACTGTCAAACCATCTAGACATCAGAAAATACTCTAATTGAAGCTGGTAATATCAAATCCATGATATGATTGAATCCTATGTCACCAGGCAATTAAAAAATCTAAAACAAAAGAAAAGGTATGTTTTTAATATTTTTCAGGAAGTGAAACCATTTCATGTCAAAAGTCGTGACGAGTTAAATTTTCCAGTTGTTCGTTACACTCCTCCTGAAAGATGGTCACTTAGGAACAATCGCTTGAATATCTTTGCAACCCATCTTACTAAAATTTGCTAAAATTTCTTCCAGTGCATTAGGGCATTGGGGTTGACAACATTTCAATATCATCAGAAGTAGAGGTTACAAAGTTAATCCGAGAATAATTTACTGCATCAAATCTTTTAGCAAGAACACCTTTCTTGTCTACAAACTTGATTGCTGTCCATCTCATCAGATTCCTTTTACTGTTGGCCTGGCGTTCTCTCGGAGTTATGCAAACAGTATGTTTGACTTGTTGGTGAAGCATGCAGGTCAGACTTGTAACCGGTCGGGTTTCTTCGGTTACTTGTTCACCCGACTGGTGAGCAAATTTCTCGACTGGCCGGTTGGCCTGTGATTTTTTTTGCCTTCACTGACCGGTCTTTGCCTGCCAATCTTGCTTGACAATCTTACACTATTATGTAGTCTTTAACTGAATATGAGCCATATAGATTTAATTTAATATATTACACATTTGTTTGGACATATTATGTTCATAAACAATACATACCACATTTCCTTGCTTTTGCTAATAATATCAAAATGCCATTATCAAAAATCCCCTTTTAAAATAGTAGCAAGTTATGACTTGAGCTAGAACTATTTGAATAGCTCTTGAATTTCTGTGAAATGAATTGATTTGCTGAAAGATAATTTTGTATCTGTTTTCAGTTTTGAAATCTAGCTGCTCCTGGAGTCACAGAAGTGTGCTTTCAACAGGCTCATAAGATGAGTATGTATTCTGCTTCACTTAACGATGATTAATTTACAGATTTTACACAAACTCCGAGTCGAAATGGACGTTTCACACCACGGTGCAGTAGAAACGATGCATGTTGTAGCCTCACTGACTAGGATAAGTGATTATCATGATCAGTAATGTGGACCACAGGGATTCTAATAATGAGTGAATTAGAAAAATCAGTGACAAAGACAGACAGGAGAAAGAAGAAACACAAGCATGGCAACTGGGGGTCAAGCAGAGCTCACCTTGTTCACCCTGGACTGGGCCGGTCCAGTTTCAACCTCCCGGATGATCCGGAAGCACAGGGGCGTGACCCCTTAGTTCGCTGCTTCCACAAGCTTCTATCAGCAGCCATGTCTTCAGTAGGAGACCTGATCTTCAGCACGCTCTTCACCACAGCTTGTTCTTGGCCTTCCCTTTCCGTGAAGCAACTTACTTTCTTACTTTCTTACTTCCAAGCTCGTTTGCAGATGTCATCCTCTGATCCTCTGAGCAGATAGATGTCCAAGCCATCGCCATCGACGGGTCTCAACTTCTTTGCTTATCGGGGTACTTCAAGCATGTGACGGATATGGCTGTTACACATCCTATCTTTCTTTGTCTTGTCCATTGACCACCACAGTATCCTCATTTCGGATACCTCCATCGCAGTTAGGTCAGCTTTCTTCGGGGTCCAGAGCTCAGTGTGGTATAACATAGCCGGTCTAACCGCTGTGCAGAAAATCTTGCCTTTTCATAGTAGAGGCATCTTCTTATTACAGAGGACTCTAGATAAGTTATTCTAGGCTGTTCTACTGACCCGAAAACCATGTGTTTCAAGAGTTTCACGCCACTTCTCTAGGGGCGCTTGAATTTTCTCCCTCGTTTCTCCTGATATTACCAGGTCGTCGGCAAAGAAGAGTTCAACTAGAGTGTCACTCTCCCTAGTCTCTCTTAGTGGATTAGATATCTCGTCTAATGAAGGAATGAAGGGGTAGGGACTTTGGGCTGAAACTTGGTAGAGGCCCACTGAGACGTTAAAGAGGGCCATGCTTTGATCTCACAGCAATCTTGCTTTTATTATACATTTCCTGAATCAATCGACCATATGGCTGAGGCACCAACCTTTTCCTTAGAACGTAGGGATGTTCTCCCTCAAGTCGACGAAAAAATCTTTCTTTTCCATAAGGGCATCCTCCCGCTTCATTCGCTGTGTGAATGTAGGCTTTGTAGTAGAGACACTTGGCATGAATCCGAACTGGTTTCTGTCAATGAATGTTTGGATTTGTCTTAATCTGCTGCATATGATGCGCTTCATATGCAACTTAAGATCGTGGCTGTAGATTGATGGCTCTGTCATTGCCACATTCCCTGTGGTCCCCCTTATTATTGTAGATCGGGACTAATGTGCCTTCTCTTCATCTCTGCGGTATCTTGGCTGTGCATAGGATTTTGTTTAGGATCGCAGCGATCTTTCCTGTGATCTGTGCAGCACGCAAGGCTTCAATGGACAAGTCGTCTCTACCGACTAATTTGTTGTTGACCATATTTGAAAGCTGACACTCTATTTCACCGGGAGTTATTTCGGAACTTCAACTTCGTTGCAAGAAACTGCGCCACAGCCTGTATGTGGTCTTTCATCGTTGAGAAGTTTTTCAAAGTACTCGTGCCATCGTTGCCGATTTCTGTCAGGCTCAATACATAATATTCCATGGCCGTCCCTTGCATACTTTAGTTGCTCTGTCCCGGTTTCTTGCAATCTTATACACCAGCTTTTCTCCCTCTCGGCTTCCTAGCTTGTCGTACAACTCGGAGGGGCTTTTAGCCTTTGATGAGGCTACTACTTTCATGTCCGCCTTCTTTGCTTCTTTATACATTTCTATCTTCATATCAGTTCCATCTCTTGAAAGCTTCTTTCTTTGCTTTCAAGGCACTTTCAACATTTTCATTCCACCACCAAGATTCCATATCTTTGAAAGTCCCAACGCGCGTTATGCCGTAAGAGGCCTTCCCAGCAGCATAGAGTCATCGTTCATTTTCTCCATGATTCCTTAGAGGCAAGATTTTCGCAAAATTCTTTGACAACATTTTTAACTATTGGCATCACCATCATCGTCTTATTTGTTTGAGCGACAGGTTTTTCAGGTCCATCACAGCCAATCAATGTTGAGTGGTTGCACATTCGAAAGGTAAGGCTCTCTACAGTCCCGAACATTCCTGACTTCATTTGTTCTGATGGCGATGTAATCAGCTTGGGTGCTCCATCCTCCACCAATGTGCACCACGCTGTCACATTAGCTGTCAGAAGCTGTGACTCACGATTTAGGAAGCGGGTGTTTGCAATGCACAGATGCATTGCATCAGATAAATGCAGGAAGCTCTCGCCCTCTGAATTTACAGTGCCACAGCTGTGGTTGCCATGAGAAGTATGGCCACCGCTTTGGTGTCCCGCATGACAGTTCATATCACCTGCCAAAATGATGGTTTCTCGTTCGAGATCAATAAATGGGTCCTCAAGGTTTTCAAGAAAAGCTTTCTTTTCTGCAACATTTGTACCCGTCTGAGGGGCGTATGCCGAGATGATAGTCCAGACCTTCCGAGAAGTTTCGTCAGCGAGCTTGACCCACATGATCCTGTCATTGATCCTTCTAACTTCGATTACCTTAGTTAGACGGTTCTCCTGAATAGCCACACCTACTCCGATCCTAGCCGTGTCACCACCACTGTAGAAGAGCTTGTACTCATGTCCGATATCTATGGCCTTATTTCCTTTCCATCTGGCATCTGGTCTCTTGCAATTGCAAGCACGCAATGTCAACTTTCCTGCGGAGTAGTGCTTCGGCTACCTCGCAACTCTGTCCTGTCAGGCTACCGCCATTCCATGCAGTTATTCTCCACCTGTGATTTCTCTCAGCTTGCTTCTTCAGCCGCAACCGCTGAAAATTCCACGGCAGTCCTTGTCCATTTATCGCATCACTCAGACGAAAGTGAAGCGCGTCGCTTCTAAAGGGGGACGCCCTAGCATTATTTGGATGCCCTTCCTGACGCCAACCAATTTCATTAGGAATTGGACGCGAAGACCAGTTTACCTCAAATGATGTTGAGCGAGTCTGGTCTACCCCGGTTTACAGGAGTGACCGTCTCCGTCCCAGTAGTCGCTAGTAGTAAGAAAACGGCGAACACCAGATAGCGCAAGATGGCCGCCATCGCTGACGTCCCCCCCCCTCTGGAACGGCAGAGTGTCGTGGTCGGCCGCCGTGGTGCTTCGGGTCTGAGTCCCCCCCCTCTGGAACGGCAGAGGTTGTAGTCTGTCGTGGTGTGCCGACCAGGTGGGTTCACAAACTGTTCGCTGACGTCCCCCCCCCCTCTGGAACGATAGAGTGTCGTGGTGGACTTGGGCGACCGCCAGGATTAGTCTTGAGGCTATAGTGTGTGATGTTTTTTCGTGCAATCTGCTGAATGTTGGGTTGTAAAATGGGTTGTTTCGAGTGGAAGGAGTGGTCGGATGAGAAAACGGAGGTCGGATTCGTATTCAGCGTGAAATTCTGCATCGGTATGGTGAGTTTCAAGGCAATCGGTGAGAAAAAATTTTCAACATTTTTCGAAAAACGACAGAGTTAGAATTTGGGACGTTTTGGTGTGTAGCGTCAAAACGAAGCATCGGATGAGAAAACGGAGGTCAGATTCGGATTCAGCGTGAAATTCTGCATCGCTATGGTGAGTTTCAAGTCAATCGGAGAGAAAAAAGTTTCGGCTGACGTCCCCCCCCCCTCTGGACAGCTTGCTTCGATTTTGGCTTCCAGTGGACGGATTTTGTCGTGCGATAGCTCGTTTGAAAGCTAAGAGTGAGACAAATTCAGTGAAAGAATCGGCTTGTTCCTATCTGTCTTCGTTCAAAAGTTAGAGCGGTTACAAGATTTTAGATCGGAGCTCGCTCACCTGAAAAAATCCTAAGTGTCAGAGTGACTTTGTATGGGTAAAATTTTGAAAATTTTCCAAAGTGTGGAATTTCGACCTGGGACCGTCACCAAAACATTTTTCATCAAATTTCACTGACCTCTCCCCCCCCCCCTCTGGACAGCTAGCTTCGATCTTGGCTTCTAGTGGACGGATTTTGTCGTGCAATAGCTCGTTTGAAAGCTAAGAGTGAGACAAATTCAGTGAAAGAAACGGCTTGTTCATATCTGTCTTCATTCAAAAGTTAGAGCGGTTACAAGATTTTAGGTCGGAGCTCGCTCACCTGAAAAAATCCTAAGTGTTAGAGTGGCTTTGTATGGGTAAAATTTTGAAAATTTTCCAAAGTGTGGAATTTCGACCTGGGACCGCCACCAAAACATTTTTCATCAAATTTCACTGACCTCCCCCCCCCTCTGGACAGCTAGCTTCGATCTTGGCTTCTAGTGGACGGATTTTGTCGTGCAGTAGCTCGTTTGAAAGCTAAGAGTGAGACAAATTCAGTGAAAGAAACGGCTTGTTCATATCTGTCTTCATTCAAAAGTTAGAGCGGTTACAAGATTTTAGGTCGGAGCTCGCTCACCTGAAAAAATCCTAAGTGTCAGAGTGGCTTTGTATGGGTAAAATTTTGAAAATTTTCCAAAGTGTGGAATTTCGACCTGGGACCTTCACCAAAACATTTTTCATCAAATTTCTCTGAACGAGGGGGGGGAGGGGGGAGTCAGTGAAATTTGATGAAAAATGTTTTGGTAAAGGTCCCAGGTCGAAATTCGGAAGTTTTAAATTTTTCAAAATTTTCACCACACTGGAGCTCTCACACTTAGGAATTTTTTCACTTGTGGCATGTTACATGGACATGTGCTGACGGACCAACTTCCCGTGATCATATGAGAATGGTTCAGGTGTCATATGATAGAGAATGATGAGACGAATCGTTTGCAACAAACCGCATGTCGCTACGATGAATACTTTCGGAGATAGAGCCATTTTAAGTTTTCTTCCGAGCATATATAAACCCCCGACAACGTAAGTCTGATCACTTCATCGAAAGACGAGGTAAGCGACGGTCGTCGCTCTGAGCTCCCGATATCGGGTGTTTCAAAGGACTCTATCTTTTGAAGTAGGCAAGCTATCTTCTTACTTCAAAGTTTGTATGATAGAGTTTGATAGTGTCTTTACTACTGATAAAATTTTTTAAAAGTAGTATGAGTAGTAAAATGCGGAATTTTTTAAAAATTCTTAATTTTCACTTTTTTCAAAGTTTTAACATATAGACTAAGGTTTTCAAGTATCCTGAGTTCAAATATGCTATCAGATTTGAAATTTAACTAAGTCTAAGGCAACTTTGAGGGGTTAGATCCCAGCTACTGATCACTACCTTTGACTCGGCGTTCCTGTTACCACTTCGGGGCAGTGACAATGATGTCTTCAGCTGTAAAGAGCGGGTATCGGGGAAGATCTCTCACTTCCCTAGTGATCAGTACAAGGCCTTCGGGCTGTTGACGGGATCGAGTGCCACTCACTACACTCTTTAGGAATATGACTGTACTACATGATTCCAAACTTATACAAATTTCATTATCTTACAGCTAACGATAAATCTAACATGGCTAATGACAGGAACCGCAAATACCATATTAAAATGTGCTCATGTGGGCGAGTTAATCGCAGTGCGGACGCCAAGGCTCATGTCAAGAAGGCGGGCACCGGCCACATGATTATCTTGAATAGGGTTGCGTGCGTGAAGTGTAGAGTGCTGAAGGGTGATGAGGATGAGGCGCGTTTTTACAGAGTGCATGCTGACTGTAGTGGTGGTTTAGTGACTGATTTGAGATTTACGCAGTTGATTGTGGAAGAGAGGGAGCGAATGTTGGCGATCGAGCGAGAGGGTAAGGCTGAGAATGTTGTTGAGAATGATGAGTTGGCGAGAGCGGTTGCGTCGTTGGAGGGTGAGATTGAGCGAAAGAGAGTGCTTGAGAGTGATGATGAGGATGATGTGGATTTAGATAGGGAGCGTGTGAGGAAGCGTGTGAGGAAGTTGAGCTCTTCGTCGTCGGAGGTGTCAAACATCGTCATCACCGACCCCCCGAAGAGCTCATCTTCCCCAAAAGTGAAGAGTGGTGGGATTCGTGTGCAGTCGGCGAGGTGGTTGAAGGATGAAGAGAAGAGGCATGTTTCGCAGCAGATGGCGCATGATTTGTTGGTTAATAAGTATGAGAGTTTGAAGAAAGTGAAGGATGAAGTTGTGAAGGAGTTGGATGAGTTGAAAAAGAAGAAACTGAAGTCGAAGGAGGTAGCGGATGAAAATATTAGAATGAGGCGTAGTGTGACTGATTTGAAGAATAAGACGCGTGAGTTGGAAGAGAAGAATGATGAGTGTGAGAAGAGGGCGAGTGCTGCGGAGAGAAGAATGAGAGATGCAGAAGCGAAGTTTGAGGAGATGATGAAGGAGATGAGTGTGTTGAGAGCGAGGAATGTTGAGTTGGAGAGGACTGTGGCTCGGCGGGGTGATGAGAGGCAGGCGTATGAGAAGTTGGAGCGCATGAGGGATGAGTGGGAACGTGTGAATGAGGATCGTTTGTTTGAATTTCACATCCCTATTCGGGATAATCATTTGGCCGGCGAAGTACTCGTAAACCAGAATTTAGACGAATCCATCCTATGCTACAATGGTCATCCCACGAAAAAATGCCTCCACGCCAGCCTACGAATGCGCGGCCATCTCCACAAATTTTCGATTCGGAAACGCGCGAGACTGCCAAAGGATGACTAACTTGGTAAGTGAAAAAGTAAATAAGATAGTATATCCTATTCTAATACATATCATTTTCATTGCAGATCTTTGCCCGCCTTCACCACCCCATCACGACACTCCCGAGAACGAACCATCGGCTCTCTTAAGGGCCACCTAGGGGCAAGACATGATAGAACCTCACGCGGTTTGCCCTGGGCAGTCTTCGGACTGGCGAATACTATCATTAAGTTGAATCTGCTATCAGTCAACTTGAACGTTGCGTCGCGTTAGAGGGGTATATAACCCACTGCCTCTCATTTCATTTCATTTCAATCATGCAGACGCCGAACAGTCAAGTCAGCTCTCCTCGCGGACCGCAGTTAAGGCCGCGAAATTTATTTGAGGAGTTTGTCAGGCTAGAGGAGCAAGACAGAGTTTTTAATAATCTTGCTCGGATTGGCAATCCGATGACAGCAACTGCTGTCAATCCAACGGAATGGCGCTACATTCCACTTTTTAGCCATGTACCAGTTAGTGTGGAAGTCGACAGTGCTACCAAAGAGAGAGTCAAAGACTCTCTCAGCAGAATTGGTAGGGTGTAAGATGACGTTACTCCCGAGAATGAACCATCGGCTCTCTTAAGAGCCACCATGGGGTAAGACATGATAGAACCTCCTCGCGGTTTGCCCTGGGCAGTCTTCGGACTGGCGAATACTATCGTTAAGTTGAATCTGCTATCAGTCAACTTGAACATTATGCAGTCGATTGCTATCCCTGAAGCATTCTGATTCGCTGTTGAGCAATTCATTGTTGAAAACCCTATATAAGCCAGAAGATTGTAGCGCTTCTCATTCAATTTGAAGTCACGATGGAAGCGACATCTGCCGACAACATTCCCGTCTTCACCGATGAAGACAACGCCATTCCCGAGTTCGTCATCCTCGACGAGTGGGATGAGGAGGATGAGAAGAAGGGGAAGATCAAGAGGATCGTTTGGACGGATGAGGTGTGGACTCCAAATACCACCCGCATCCGAAAGGTGCCAGATGCACCAGTACGACCTCGGCGGTATAGGGTCTATGACAACCTAACCGTCATACCCATTGATTATTCCAGCCAATAGTCAAATTCACACCCCGAGAACGAACCATCGGCTCTCTTAAGGGCCACCATGGGGCAAGACATGATAGAACCTCCTCGCGGTTTGCCCTGGGCAGTCTTCGGACTGGCGAATACTATCATTAAGTTGAATCTGCTATCAGTCAACTTGAACGTTGCAAATGAAGTTCGGTGTAATACTTCCTTTCGACGGGCGTTCCTGTAAAGGGCGGCGGTGAAACCCGTAGCTATGTATACCGCAAGGGACATTCGGCAATGGTCAATCTTGTTTAACCTCTCTGCGTCATGTTTGCAAGTGATTGCCTCTGTCTCAACGTAGTATGCATTCGCGCCAGGGCGACATTTAGCCAACTGTCGAAGGTTGCCTAAAACTTTCCATTGCATACGTTATGAGAACCATGAGTTCTACCTGTCTCTATCAATGAGACGAATTGATGAATGGAATGAAATGGGAGGACACTCACGCGCCACACGCAACATAACACACTTCTCTCTTCCGTAGTCTAACAAGCTCTTCACACATGGATCGCAGTCGATTGCTATCCCAGAATCATGTAAGCTATCTTAATTTTATTTAACACTATTTCATCTACCATCATCACCCATATGAAGTGTCATAAGATTTACAAGTTAGACTAAGCGTTCTACTATTTGTAAATGAAAGATATAGTTTCACCAGTTTACAAGTTAAAAAATAAAGTTTCAATGGTGTATACGTTAGAAATAAAGTTTTAGCTGTTTGTATATCAAAATAAAGTTTCAATGGTGTATACGTTAGAAATAAGGTTTAGCTGTTTGTATATCAAAATAAAGTTTCAAGAGTTTACAAGTTAGAAATAACGTTTCAATAGTGTATGCGTTAGAAATAAAGTTTTAGCTGTTTGTATATCAAAATAAAGTTTCAAGAGTTTACAAGTTAGAGATAAAGTTTCAATAGTGTGTATGTTAGAAATTAAGGTATAACTGTTTGTAAAAATAAGATTGCAAGATTTACTAGTTTACAAGTTAGACTAAGTGTAAATTAAAATAAAATTATAACTGTTCACGAGTTAAAGCGTTGATGCAACGATGAACAATTAATAAGCTGAAAAGTTTTAGATTCACTTTAACATTACCATATGTTTACAGATAGAAATGTATCACAGCAAAGCTACTTCATGAGTTAGTTTGCCAGGAGTGTATCATCTCAAACTTTTACTCCGTCGTTGAAATTTCATGACGACTTTTTGCTAAACGAAAGTTAACACCAGAGGAGCGTAGGGGTGGGTGGTATAAAATACACCTACAGCACTGAGAGAGTTGGAGTGCATGAGCTATGTACATTCTTTTGACGATGAGAGGAGCGATTCAGCCGATGGCGCAGGTAGTTTCCCAGAGCATGGAGGACATTGTTTAGGTGACTCTAAGGGCGTATGTCGAGCTACCTTCAGTGATAGGCTTCCAACTCATGATGAATGATGATATGCTTACGACCTACATTCAACCATTGGTGTATGCCCACACCCTCCCCACAACGAGCTTGTCTGCCACATTGTATTCATGAGTGTGGCTCAAGTAGGAAATTGATTGATGAGACTTTGCTGAAATATCCAAGGCGCGTATTCAAGCATGGTCGCCTACTGTTGGAGTATTATTATCAATGGCGCGACGACACACATTTGCCCACCCGTGTTTTACCACACCTATCAACGGAAGAATACAATAGAGCTTTAGTCGAGACGGTGAAAGGAGACGATGAGCGCTAGCGGGCGAATGAAGCATCGGTGAGAGTGGGAATCAACTTGATTCTATTCTCCAATGAGGATTGTTGTCTAATGAGAATCAAGCATTCCTTTATAAATAGAGAGCCTTCCACACTGAGAATCATTCCATCGTTGAATCATACAAGTGACGGACGCACATTCTCTCTCTACATCCCTGTTATATTATCCAACTTAAAATGGTAAGTCGCTACTTTTCCTCCCTCTCCTCCCTTGAACGTAAACTTGATAGAATCTTTTTTATTTTCAGCATCTTCTACATCTACTACACTGACAGGACAAAATGGTGGTCAGACGTTACAAGGTTCGCTACAATCAGATCATCTACAGCTGAGACCAGTGGAAAGAAACAACAAAGGTACATAATCCTACACCGCTACAGCGTAAATTTAAACAAGTCTTGCGTCATGAGGATCACAGCGTAGTACTGCGAACGGGAATGCTCCCTTCCACTGATGTGAAGATATTGAGCAATCAGTATGGGGATTACATACTCATCCCCGTGAGTCCGTACATTCGCACCAACTTGACATTATTGAAGAGTACGTGACATTAAATATGGACATTCCTACACCTCTTGCTCAAGAGTGGGAAGGCGAGAGATGAAAAGGATACTCCCTATAGAAAGATTTGGGATGGTAATCACATTTGCCTACCGGTATCACATTGGTGTACTTACTATAAGAAGGATGGAGATCATTCAATATGCATCAGATGTGATGAGCTCGGAGAAGGTACTTGGGATATCATTTTCAAAGTGAATGGACTATATTATGGTCAGCATAAGGATAACAAAATAGCCTCTCTCTCGATATACACTGAATCCATCCTATATATTCCAAAGCCACCCAGCGTAGATGACATTATTGACGAAATCCTTATCAGCAGTGGTACGAAGCGCAAGTCGGAGAAGAATGCTGCATCAAAACGCAAATCAAAGAAGGAGAATTACTAGTCCTTTCCTAACTCTACCCTATGACAATTCGCTTATGTGCTTTGAGTGTCGTAGACGTGGTCTTATTAGATACATTTTACTTCTTCGTTGCCATCATATCATTTGTGTATTTTGTCGTGAAAAGCATCGATGTAATTCTTCATTTTGCAATATGTTATAGAACGTTTCCTTAGATATGTAATTTCCGTTTTAGGCTTCTATCATCATTTTTATGGATTGTGAGGGTGAACCTGTACAGGAGCTCAGTGCTATTGCTATGAACAATTGGACATATCAGATTGTGTCTATCATCAACATGCCAACTGCGATCCCAATGTTGATCATTGGCGAGAAAACACATTCATGGACTTAAATCTGAAATATTTGCAAGACTATGGCTTTTCTTGTGAGAGTGCTCTTCTTATTGACTTTAAACGATGGTTAGCTGCTTTCAATGTTATACGCATCTTTTTTAATAATCCTGGTAAGGAGAGGAAAGTATTTCCCAATCTAGTCATTAATGATATTTTGCTCCCACCTTGGTATAGTAGAGTGAATCAACATTATCATGAAGTCACGAAACGTTTTAAGGATTTGTGTGTTCCTATTTTGTCTGTTCGTTGTAGTAGCTACGTTCATAACCAATGCTTCTCTCCTCCTTACCTCAACACTGCCAAAGTCCTGTATGGTTATCATTGCTCGCTGTATGATAGTTACCAGCTGTATCTATTTTATCTGTTTCAAACCATTGATTTATAATGCATGCTTGTTACCGTTATTCAATAAATGTTATTATGCGAAGAGTTTGTTGTTGTTATCATGCGACGGGTATGGGTTAGATGAAGGGTGATCATATCTTTTTCAAAGGACTGTGAAACATTGATTTCCATGATGAGGATT